>PVIY010064759.1:0-10051 GCA_004026745.1 Myrmecophaga tridactyla
TCCTCCAGGCTGGACACACATCATCCCCCAGACTGGACACATATCATACCCCAGGCTGGACACACGTCTCCACAAGCAGAGGGGTTCTGGGCACAAGTAGATGATCTGCTGTTTTTTTAAATTAATGATAAATCTCTGCTGTTTCAAGTCTCAGATTTAGGGCTTTTATGAGGGAAGGTGGTTTCGGAGAGCAGGTTCTGGGGCCAGGTGCAGGCTGTGTCTGGAAGGAAGTGCCGGCTCCAGGCTGCTTCTCTGGAGACGCCTCCCTGGCCATGGCCAGGCCAGCACTTTGCCGAGTGCCCAGAACGCTAAGACGTCGTTGAGGTACATGTTTAAAACATGGTTTTAAAGGTCTTTTTTAAATTGTGAGGCTTGGTAAATTTAGAGTTGGTTTCGTAGATATCCAGTATCAAGTGTTAACCATTTTACCAAATTACTGATATGCATTCCCTCCCTTCCTCAGCCAGGTAGTCACAACGGACCAGCTGCAGGGCGCTGGAGGGATGCAGTGTGGCAGGAGAGAACAGCTGGGCAAGAGCCCAAATGGACAAACAACGTAGGCACAGACCGGTTTGTCAGCTACCTGCAGAACACCTGGGGACAGGAGAAGCCCTACAGAAACTGCATCATAACATGGCAAGGGCCAGATGGCTGTTGAAAGAAGGAAGCATACTTTTCGTGACTGGAGCTTAGAAACGTGATTTGCACAGAGAGAATAGAAATAAGTCTGTCATTTCTCGGCATGGGCTTCCTTCCCTCCTGCGTCTGAAGTCTGTATGGATTGTTTTCCATCCTGACATTGCAGCCCAGTGGAAAGAATTTTTCTGTTTCTGCTTCAAAAACTAGGTTGCCCACAAAGTATGCCCTGCTCCTGCCATCTCTACCTCTGTGGATGTCCCTGTTTTCTGGTCATATTGCAGTGTGCAATTTGTATAAACTGAGGAGGAGACTCTGCAGAACGAAAGCCCCTAAGGATATGCAGGGGCATCCTGCCCACCTCCAGCCCCTCCAGGGGCCGCGCTGAGACCCCTCACAAACTGCCAGCCTGATGCACAGCAAACACAGGGCCTGAGCAGCTAAGGCAGGATGGCCTGTCCCCACAGCACGGGCCTTCACCGCCCACAAAGCTTCTATCTGAAGTCTTCAAAGTGAGTTCAAACCATCAGAAGACAAGAACAGCTTTTTAAAAAATTTTAATTGATTTTTAATTTTTTAAAATTAAATTTTATTGGTTTATTCTGATTGTATAAATAATACTTTTTATTATAGGAAATGTGGAAAATAAGGAAAAGTAAAAAGAAAACCCAAAATGAAAGTTCATCTATAGTCTTATAACCTAGAAATAATCTCTGTTAAAATGTCAGTGCATTTACTTCTCGTTTCTTCTCTACGCACAGAGGCACACACAGACACACACATGCACATATAACTAGGACCGAGATATGTACGGCATCATGTGCTGCTTGTTTTGTTTAATTCTTTAATCATGCCCATCGTGAGCATTTCTCTGTGTCATTATTATTCTTCATAGGCTTCATTTTTTTAATGCATGTTGTGCCAGTTTGACATTTTTGTGTAAACCAGAAAAGCCATGTCCTTTAACCTTCATTCAATATTGCTGGGTGGAATTTTTGTTATTAAGTTGTTTCCATGGAGATGTGACCCTCCAACTGTGGGTGGTAACTTTTGATTAGATGGTTTCCATGGAGATGAGTCTCCACCCTTTCGAGGTAGGGTTGCTCACTGGAGCCCTTTAAGAAGGAACCATTTTGGTAAAAGCTTTAGAACCACCAGAGCCCACACACCCAGACACCTCTGGAGACGCAGAATGAAAATGCCCCCAGAGAGCCTTATGAAATGAGCAGAGAAAGCTAGCAGAAAGATTTTTCCAGAAAGCTAGTCCCCTCCCATTTCGGCCACCCCACCTGGTGCCTTGGTGCCCTCGCATTCTCCTTTCCCAAGTGCCCTCCCAGCTGAGAAAGCAACCCCAAACTTCATCAGCCTTTTCTTTGGAGTCATCGTATCTTTCTCTGGATGCCTTAGTTTGGACATTTCTATAGCCTTAGAACTGTAAAATGGCAACTTAATACATTCCCTTTTTAAAAGCCATTCCACTTCCAATATATTGCATTCTGGCAGCTTAGCATACTAAAATGCATGTAATAAAAAAAAAAAAGTTATTGTGGTAAAGCAAAAAGCAGTTGACAACTGATTTTTCAGCTTATTTTCAACTTCTGAATCTATGTTCACATTGTTTTCCTATAAGAAATTACAAGAATGTGGCAGTAGGAGCTTCCTTACGCAGTGGCAAGAGTCTGGCATTAGAATTAGTGACATTTAAGTTGGACGTAGTGACCATGTGACCAAGCTCACGTCACCCAAACCCTGCGGCGAATTGTCCCCAGCTGGGCACAGGAGTGGAGTGTGAGTGCCTGGCACAGAGGAAGGAAGTGCCCAGCAAATGGCATTGCTCATGAAAATGGTGTATTTCAATCCCTTCCGTCTCGTTCCCTCTTCCCCCGATCCGCAGACAAAACCATCTCTCTCCAGGTGGTTCACCTGCAGAAAGTAGAGAGGCAAAGATGTAGATGTGGTCTCCTCTGAAGGTCTGGAAGGTGTTTATCTAAACCACAAAGTCAAGACCGTTCCACGGGAGAGGAAGAAGAGGGCACGAGGCCTTCGGCCCACTCCCGCCCCCCCCACCGGCCCCACCCGGCGCCCAGTCCCCTCGCGTTCTCCTTCTCCCAGGCCCCAAGGGAGGTGCACAGAGGCAGGGCTCTCTCTAAACCCTGGCCATCTCTGGGGGGAGATCATTTCTCCTAGGGAAGGCCAACTCCATTCTACAGACACAAGACCGTTATTTCAAAATAAACTGTGAGTCCAGGGCTTTCTGCCTCAGCATTACCTGCAGGGCTAAGCCCCAAGGGGTCGCGTGCAGGGACCACTGCGATCCATCCATCCATCCGTCCGTCCACGGCACCCCGGCTCCCCACCACACCACCCACAGGTCACACTCGCCACGTGGGTCCTCGCGTGGCTTCCAGCAAACCTGTTCTGAGCCTCGGGCCTTCTTCTCTTGGCCCCCGGCCCTTTCCACTCCCCTGGGTCCAGGCGGCTCCTAGGACAGGCCAAGCCCACTCCTGCCTCGAGGAGCTGAGGCCACCTTCCTGGGCCTGGAGCTCACCGCCCCCCTCGAATACGGAGGTTCAAGTGTTCCTGTTGAGCTTCGCTCCCCACTCGGCTGCAAAGGGATCCACGTTTCTCCATCTTGGCTCTCCTCTCCCCATCAGCTGCTTGGTCATCCAAGCACCACCCGCTTAGCAGAGCCCCGGCATCTCTGTCCCCTTCTCCTTTCATTATTGTTCTCCTATGTCACTACAGAATCCCTTTGTGCTCTCCCATTAGTTACTGGAGGGTGGGCTTGCTGAGGGAGAGAGCAGTCCCCTCCAGTCCCTGCCCCATCCCCAGAGCACGGGACGGCACCATCCGCGCCAGGCTCTTCATTGCTAAGCCGAAGAAAGAAATGAATCTCCTCGGCAAGATGTCATCTCTTCTCGTTTTGGCTTTCTGTCTAGCAGAAGCCCTTCTTCTCACTACTTGAGAAGAAAATGGTGGGGAAAGGACAGAGGACCCTGGGACCGGAGGGAGCCTGCTGCATTGTTACAGACGCGCTGGGCACCCGAAGCTGTGAGCCCGAGTGAGGGCTCAGGGTTCTGGAGGCCAGAGCCGGGCACGCAGGTGCCCCTTTGGGGCCCAGGGGGTAGACAGCTTCCTCCACTCCAGTACCTCGTGGTCACCTGGCCTCCTCCCCAGCGTCTGTCTATGTCCAGTTCCCTGTCATACTGGATTCCACCGAGGTGGTCCAGGGCCCACCCCACCGCCATGTGGCCTCTTCTAAGCAGGGTCACACCTGAGGGCCTGGGGAGTAGGACGGGGATACAGATATCTCGGGGACACAGCCCAGCCCATGGCAGCCAGCATAATGTTGACAATTCTCAGGGCACAGCTGACATCGTGAAAGGAAGAGAAACCACGTTGCAGATGGGACATTCTCGCTGGTGGAGTTAAGGAAGAGAGGGAGAAATGGCGTGAAAATGCCAGTATCTTCTGCCTCTTCATTTCTAAGAAAAATGTGGACGTATTTTTTTAAGTTGTATTATCCTATGAGTATTAATCAAAAGTGCAATTCCACATCCACCCTTTGGATTGCCTGAATCTCCAGAAGGTCCCCATTTGGTTTCGTTGTTGTTGTTCCAGCCCTCTCTTTAAGGTTTATTTTCATTTCAAAATTTAAAATTATTAAAAAAATTTAATTGCTAGATTTAATGTCTAATCTAAGCAAGTTTATTAAATGTGAGACTGACCCACTCCAGCCCTCCTGGACAGTTCAGCTTTACAGCACATTTGGTGCCTCTGGACCGACATGAAGTTTTCCTAGACCAGGTATTTATGGTTTCATTTTGTAACATTTAACTGCATGTTTGATGAAGAAACCACAAAACCTCATGAACTATATGCAATAATGCAGCATTATAAATAGATGAAATTGCTGATTTTGTTCTATATAACTTCAGTCAAAACCATGCAAATTAAGACAAAAGTTAAACTGGAGATGAAATAAATGGTTTGGAGACCTTTTGAACTAAAGTGTGTGGGGTTCGTCAGGCCATTTTAGCCAGTACCCTAAAGTCACAGGGCTGTTGCTGTGCAAATGCATCCTTCCTAGAAAGGGTGCCTTCTCTGGGGCTGCTGTGTAGCCCATCCACAGTTTCACTGGCTTCACTTTGAGACTTCAGAAATGTACAAGTTACCCAATATTCTGAGAAATACGAAAACCCAGCAGGCAGTAGACCAGACCCAGCCACGGCGCCCTGGCTGTAGAGAGAGTCTCTGGACAATCTAAGATTTGGTCACTGAAGTTCTGCTTAGCCCAGTCACCTTACAGTGAAGGAATGCTCGTCCAATCAGCAAGACAATACGTGAAAAATAAGCACCACAACTTCTTTTTAGGATATTTGGGTGGATAATTGCCACATGCAGTAGCTTCATTGAACAGGCCACCTTTGATTATTAAACTTTTTATTTTACCCATTCCTCTGAGGAAATGGAACTTGGATACAAAATCTGGTCTTCAAAACATTTACACCAGATTGATTTTCTTTGCACATGGGTTTCAAGCATCCAGCTCAGTAGTTGTTTAGAAAAACAACTGCTACCAGCAGTGAGTGCATAAGAGCTAATGACTCTTTGGGATGGCTGCACACCTTTTAATTCTATTATGCCAGAGTAACAAAAGGTGGACTTAAGACAAATCCTCTGAGTGAGCAAATGAATGGATGGTGTCGCCATGATGACGGCAGCTGAGTTCTGGGTTACGTCAAGGCGAGGATATGGTGGAGTAGTGGAAGGAAAAACTCCACTGATCCTGACCTCTGGGTTTTAATTCAGCTACTTCATGAACACTTCTCCCTCACATTCTTTCACCTTTCCCCTTTCCTAAACCCTGTGAAAAAGCCCAGAAAATAGAGATGATTCAAATGCAATTTTGTTCCAGTATTTGCCAGCTTCATTCTGTCTCTTTCTCTCTCTCAATTCAAAAAGGAACATCTTTCTACTCCACCTGATCTTCCATTTCCACCTAGTCGCCTGAAGCCCTGCACTGCTGACCCCTTCTATTTCCAGTCTGTGCTCTCAGGCTCTCTATTCTCAAATGAAGAAGAAAAAAAATGAAGGAGGAAGAAATGGAGGAAATTAGAGAGGGAACGTATGCAAAAAATTTGATTATTTGAAATCAACTAAACCAAGAAGTCATATATTTGTCACTCTTAGCATCTGGATAGTCTGTTGTTAGTCTCCTTAAGCTCAGAGATGATGAATAATCGGGCATTTTTGTCAAGGCAAGGGCAAAATCTAATTTAAGCTCTGCCAACTTTAGCAGAAGTCAAGTGGCTGAGCTCATTCATTTTAAGAAGACAGGGAAACAAGAACTCAGGGCAGAGACCCTAGGGAAAGAAGCACCAAACAGCCATGCACGACCCTGTCTCAGTCGGCCGGCTGCTGGAACTAAGCACTGCAGACAGTTAGTTTAAACAAGATGTGTTTCTTGTCCCATAATTCTGGAGGCTGGAAGTCAAAGTCAATGTGTCAGCAAGGCCAAGGCCCCACTGAGGTTGAGGATTCTGGTGGTGGCAATCCATGACGCGCCTTGGCTCATGGCGTGACTCTCTCTGCCTTCGTCACTTGGCCATCTTCACTCCATGCGCATCTAGTTCCCCACCAGTCCTCCTGGATTAGGGTCCACCCTCATTCATTGTGGCCACCGCTTTATTCATCTCCTCTTCCAAGACCCCATGTCCACATGGTCACATCCCCAGGCCTGGGCGTTAGGACTTGGCCGTGTCTTTTTGGAGGGCACAACTCAATCTGCAGCAGAAGTCAAACCAGATTTGCAGCCAGTGTCTCAGCTGGCACACTGCAGAGTGACGGCCAGCTTCCGAGGGGGATCTGCTCGTACCGCGGGCTACCTGTTTAAAGATGTATCCCTGTGATACAGCTTTTTCTCATGGACGGTCCATGAGCTGTATTGCTAAGATTACTGATGCCTGAAAACAGAAATGAGAATAAAGGGCATTTGTGGACTTGGGCCCCTGGAAAATTGGCTTCATTCTTCTTAGCTCCTGGGTAAAGCCTGGACTCTGGCTTTCTGTCTCTTTTTCTCTTTTTAACACCCTTTCTCTCTTTTAAGTGGCTTAACTATTAGTTTGCTTTTCTAATGCCAACCCTTCCATTTAGGCATCCAGTCTCTTTTCTGTGCCAACTCAAGATTTCATTCCTGCAATTGTCCCCTTTCTCCCACACCATCAATTTCCCCTTCTCTGCTGGATTATTTCCCGTGCAAGCAAGCATGTTATACCATCCTCCATTCTTATAAAACCCTTTTTTGACCCCCTTCCTCTTCCAGCTACTGTCCCATTTCACTGGTCATTTTTGCAGCAAATTCCAAGAAAAAAATGTATTTATACCTTCTGCTTCCTTTCCTCTTATTTCTTCAAATAGATTTTCTACCCCATCTCTCGCCCTCACCTTCTGGAACTGTGATCACATATCATTAGACTTCTTGAAATTGTCCCACAGGTCCTTGAGAGTCTGAATATTTTTATTTTCTCTCCACTCTTCAGATTGGATCATTTTTCCTGCACCAGGCTTCATCTTTTCTCTGCTATTTCCATCCTGCTACTAAACGCATCCAGTGATTTTTTTCAATTCTAACATACTTTTTAGTTTAGAATTTCCATTTCTATTCTCTCCAATCTTTTCTATCTTTTTATTCATTCAGAACACAATTTCCCTACATCTTTTTTCTTTTCTTTTATCTTTTTCTAGAATGGCATAGTAACTGAAACAAACTATTCTGGACAACAGGTTCTTGCCATTAGCTTTTGTAGATTGTGAGTTCTTTAACTTTAATATGCATAGATATTACCTGGGCAGCTTGTTAAAAATTCAGATTCACTACAGCTGCTGTGCGGCCTGGGAATCTGCATTTCGCAGGCTCTGGTGTAATGCCCATGCGACTGCCTAGGCAGGCCCCACTTCGGGTAACATATTTGTGGACTTTCGTTGCTCCATTATTTTAAGGCTCCAAATGCTGCTGTAAAGACTGCATACCAGCATTGATTTCCCTCCTTGAAGGTGATTTGCTTTATCTGCCTGGATGCCTGAAGAATTCTTGTATTCTTTGATTTGGGCAGTCTCTATCATACTTTCCTGGGGCAGGGAGGGGGGTGAGTGTGTTCCTTAATTTTGGAGATGCAGGGGTTTTACCTTTATAGATACAATGAATTATATGCTTTTCACTTATTTTCATTTTTATAATGTTTGCTTTTTTACACTCTCCTTTCCTCCTCCTCTGGTTACGTCTCATCTGCTTTCTCTCGCTGCAGATTTGCTATTCCCAGCCAGCTCTTACAGGCGACGTCAGGCAGTTCATCCAACGGGACTTGCCTGTTTCACTGAGCATAAAGTGCTCAAGAGTCTGCTATGTGGCAGCGTGTCTCAGACCTTCATGTTTTCCTTACAGAGGAATAGCTTTCCACTGGTGTACGAGCCGCAATCCGTGTGTCTGTTCATTTGCTGATGGCCATCCGCGCGTCCATGTGTCCCAGTCCCGGTCCTCCAGGCTGAGCCTTGCCTGGTGTCCGTGCGTCCGGTGGTGGCCCTGGGCACAACTCTCTGCTCGGCTGCATGGCTGTGCACTGCTTTCTGTCTCCTCCTCTGCCTTCTACCACCCTGCCCGGTCATCGGGCTCTTTGTCCTCACCTTATAAAGCCCCGCGATTAAGGCACCTCGATTTCATATGGCTGCTTGGAGGGATTTCATATGGCTGCACGGAGGCGGCATCCCTGGAGGGCCTGGCAGCAGATGAGCTTGCACTCACCGGCCGCAGTTAGGAGCCGCCCTCACAGGACCTGAGTGAGCCCAGCAGAGGAGCTGACGGGCAGGTGGGCAGCGATTCTGGGCCCTGCTGGCCCGCACTCAGCCGCGCAGTGCCCACCCACCGTCACGCCGCCCTCGCATGAAAACACGTGGTCCTGCCACAGCCCTCCGCTCCCCTGATCAGCTGCTCTTTTCCCTTGCTTGTCTCCTAATGCGTCCCCTGCCACTGCAACCTGTGTGTGGTGGGCGCATTGCTCGCGCCCGGCCCCGCAGTCCACGCTGCCGCTGTGAGCACCCTTCCTTGCCAGAGTTTAGCTGATCTCAGCACTTCTCAGTTCTCTACTTACTCACCTTCAGATTTTGAACTGATCACTTGTCTGTTCCTTGAAATAGCAACTATATTTATGACAAATAATACGCTAAGATCTTCAAAATAAGGACATGCACACTTTTCGAATAAATAACAAAGAATAAAATACCCCAAACAAGACACACTGATGTCATCTGCAGAATTATGAAAGTGATGCTATGGCATTGACTGTTCCAAAAATAATGTATTAGTCTTTCCTTGCTCAACTGTCTTTCTCATAGCTGTTATCTTTAACAGCCCTGGTTTGACTGTCCACATCGACTGTCAGAACTTCTTTCTAATAACAGAAACATGAAATCAGAAATATAATTTGAGAGAGGGATGTAACAAACAAACAAAAATACTACAGTGAGTGAAAATAGATGATTTGCGTGATGAACTTAAATGACAGGAATAGTGTGATTCCTGCTAAATTTGTTAGCTGGCAAGATGTCAATATTTTAAGACATTGAAAAATTTTAAAAATAAAGATAGTGAATGTGTACTTTAATACTTACAAATCATCTTTTTAATAATAATAGCAGTAATAACTTCCACTGATTAATAAATTTACAGTGTCAGACATTCTTTGAGGTTTTGCAGATGTTAATTATTTAAACTTCACGTCTTCCTGATACGGCAGGTTCTGTTATAACAGATGCCCTCAATTCTCACCGGAAGGGTTCAATTTTCCCTTGAGTTGTTCTTTGGTGAAATCGTTATGGTATTCTTACACCGCACACCCCAAAAGCAAAAAGTCTGCATTCCTGCTTTTCCCCCATGGTCACTCAAGAGCATTTAAGCATTTAGTTACTGAGTTGGGAGATGGACAAATAAAAAGGACAGGTCCAGAAAACTTTTAACATAAAATGTTTTTATTTGAAATACTTCATTGATTTTTACTAAAATGATCATGATCATTGTAATAATTTGAAATAATACTGAGATGCATCCTTATTAGTATCCATTATTCAGAAATAAGCAGAGAATATACTTTTACTTCATATCCAGCTGGGCTTCATCAGGAAATCAGATTGGTTCTAGAGACGGTTAAGAGTTGGAAAACAGAACTGCCTGAAAATGTAGAGCTGTGTTCCAGTAGCCATGTTTCTTGATGATGATTGAACAATGATACAGCTTTCACAATGAGACTCTGTGAATGTGAAAACCTTGTGTCTGATGCTCCTTTCAGCTACTATATCAACAAAAGAGTAGAACATATGGAATAAAAATAAATAATAGGGGGAACAAATGAAAAAATAAATT
>PVIY010064760.1:0-10045 GCA_004026745.1 Myrmecophaga tridactyla
GGCAGACATTACATGAGGTTGAAATGCCAGAAATGCCCTGGTATAATGTAGATGTCGGGATCCAGAGGCTTACAGAGATTGGGATGTTAGAGTGGATTTATCATGCAAAGCCTGCTCTTACACCCAAGGAATGTCTGGAGGATGCACCTTTTATCAGAAAAGTGAGAAATAAATTTGTGAGACTAGTACCATCATCCCTAAAGAGCTCTGTGGTTGCACTTCTCTGTAGGTCAGATATGACTGTGAGAACTGCTGTCACTGAGCTGGAATCCTTAAACACAATGGGGATGACTGGATCCCGAGTTGGCAGAAGCCAGGTGGCAGCACTTAATTGCCAAAGACAAGGTGGACGTGGCTATTATAATAGACAGCAAACTCAAAGCAGGAGTCAAAATAATCTGACATGCAGAGATTTGTGGCATTGGCTAGTAAATCATGGAGTACCTAAAAATACAATAGATGAGCAGTCTACTGAATTCTTGTTTGAGCTGTATAAACAAAATAATTCTAGGTCAAGTGAACAGAAGTCTAACTTCAATTACAAAATGACAGAGTCATGGCTCCTTAATCAACTTCCAGACTTGAGACAGTTTACAGACCCAGAGCCCCTTGAATGAAGGAAGGCCAGGTCCCTTTGAGGGAGAACCCTGTTACACTGCCACAAAGCTATACTTCCTCCAAGCCTTCTCCAAGGAGACCACTATAATATTCTAGGAGACCCAAAACATCACCTTGGTCCACCATCAGAGTGGGAGCTTATGGAGGTCAGGTGATCAATGGAGTTTTAGCTCAGGTCCATCTCTCATTTGGTCCAGTCGGGCCCTGGACCCATTCTGTAGTTATTTCTCCAGGTCCAGAATGCATAATTGGAATAGACATACTGAGCAACTGGCAGAATCACCACATTGGCTCTCTAACTCTTGCAGTGAGAGCTATTATGGTGGGAAAAGCCAAGTGGAAACCACTAGAACTGCCCCTACCTAGCAAAATAGTAAATCAGAAGCAATACCAGATTCCTGGAGGGATTGTAGAGATTACTGCCACTCTTAAGGACTTGAAGGATGCAGAGGTGGTGATTCCCTCCACATCCCCATTCAACTCTCCTATTTGGCCCGTGCAGAAAACAGATGGATATTGGAGGATGACAGTGGATTACCACAAGCTCAACAAGGTGAAACTCCAATTGCAGCTGCTGTTCCAGATGTGGTATCATTGCTTGAGCTAATCAATGCATCCCCTGGTACCTGGTATGCAGCTATTGATCTGGCAAATGTTTTTTTCTCTAGCTGTTAGTAAGGACCACCAGAAACAGTTTGCTTTCAGCTCACAAGGTCAGCAATACATTTTCAGTGTCCTACCTCAGGGATATATCAACTCTCCAGCCCTATGTCATAATCTTGTCTGCAGGGACCTTGATCATTTCTCCCTCCCACAATACATCACACTGGTCCATTATGTCAGTGATGGCATGTTGATTGGACTTAGTGAGCAAGTAGAAACAACTACTCTAGACTTACTGGTAAGGCATTTGCATGTCAGAGGATGGGTGATAAATCTAAGAAAAATACAGGGGCCTTCCACCTCAGTTAAATTTCTGGGTGTCCAGTGGTGTGGGGCATGCCAAGATATCCCTTCTAATGTGAAAGATAAGTTGCTGCATCTGACCGTTCCTACGACCCAAAAAGAGGCACAATGCCTAGTTGGTCTCTTTGGATTTTGGCAACAATATACACCACATTTGGGTGTGCTACTCTGGCTTATTTATTGAGTGACCAGAAAAGCTGCTAATTTTGAGTGGGGGCCTGAACAAGAGGAGGCTCTGAGACAGGTCCAGGATGCTGTATGAGCTGCTCTGCCACTTGGACCATATGATGCAGCAGATCCAATGGTGCTGTAAGTGTCAGTGGCAAATAGAGCTGCTGTTTGGAGCATTTGGCAGGCCCCTATAGGAGAATCACAATGCAGACCCTTAAGATTTTGGAGCAAAGCCTTACTATGTGCTGCAGATAACTACTCTCCTTTTGAGAAACAGCTTTTGGCCTGCTACTGGGCCTTAGTAGAGACCGAACGTTTAACCTTGGGCCACCAAGTTACCATGAGACCTGAGTTGCCTATCATGAGCTGGGCTGGGTTTTGTCTGACCCACCAAGCCATAAAGTTGGGTGTGTGCAGCAGCACTCCATCATAAAATGGAATTGGCATATACAAGATAGGCCAGAGCACATCTTAAAGGCACAAGTAAGTTACACGAGAAAGTGGCCCAAATGCCCATGGTCTCCACTCCTGCCACATTACCTTGTCTTTCCCAGATCAGAGCTATGGCCGCTTGGGGAGTTCCTTACAGTGAATTGACTGAGGAGAGAAAATTCAGGCCTGGTTTACAGCTGATTCAGCATGATATGCAGGTACCACCCAAAAGTGGACAGCTGCAGCACTACAACCCCTTTCTGGGTTGTCCTTGAAGGACAGTGGTGAGGGAAAATCCTCCCAGTGGGCAGAACTTTGAGTGGTGCACCCGGTTGTTCATTTTGCTTGGAAGAAAAACTGGTGAGAGGTGCATTTATATACTGACTCATGGGCTGTTGCTAATGGTTTGGCTGGATGGTCAGGGACTTGGAAAGATCAGAATTGGAAAATTGGTGCCAAAGAGGTCTGGGGAAGAGGTATGTGGATAAACTTTTCTGAGTGGGCTAAAAAACATGAAGATATTTGCATCCTATGTGAATGCACACCAGAGGGTGACCTCAGCAGAGGAAGGTTTTAATCATCAAGTGGATAAGATGACCCATTCTGTGGATACCAGTCAGCCTCTTTCCCCAGCAACTCCTGTCACTGCCCAATGGGCTCATGAACAAAGTGGTCATGGTGGTAGGGATGGAGGTTATGCATGGGCTCAGCAACATGGACTTCCACTCACCAAGGCTGACCTGGCTACAGCCATTGCTGAGTAACCAATCTGCCAGCAGCACAGACCCACACTCAGCCCCCGATATGGCACCATTCCCCAAGGTGACCAGCCAGCTACATGGTGGCAGGTTGATTCCATTGGACCACTCCCTTCATGGAAGGGGCAGCAATTTGTCCTAACTGGAATAGATACATATACTGGATATAGGTTTGATTTCCCTGCATGCAATGCTTCTGCCAAAACTACCATCTGTGGGTTTACAGAATGCCTCATCTATCGTCATGGTATTCTGCATAGCATTGCTTCAGATCAAGGAACACACTTCACAGCAAATGAAGTGCGGGAATGGGTGCATGCTCATGGAATTCTCTGGTCTTACCATGTCCCCCATCATCCAGAAGCAGATGGATTGATAGAACAGTGGAATGGCCTTTTGAAAACTCAATTACGGTGCCAACTAGGTGGCAATGCCTTGAAAGGCTGTGGTAATGTTCTCCAGGAAGCTGTGTATGCTCTGAATCACCATCTGCTGTATGGTGCTGTTTCTCCCATAGCCAGGATCCATGGGTCCAGGAATCAAGGAGTGGAAATGGGAGTGGCACCACTCATTATTACCCCTAGTGATCCACTAGGAAAAATTTTGCTTCCTGTCCCTGCGACCCTGAGCTCTGTTGATCTACAGGTTTTAGTTCCAAAAGGGGGAGTGCTTCCACCAGGAGAAACAATGATTCCATTGAACTGGAATCTAAGACTGCCACCTGGTCACTTTGGGCTACTCATGCCCCTAGATTAACAAGCCAAAAAGGGGATTACATTACTGGGTGGGGTGATTGGCCCTGACTGTCAGGGGGAAATAAGACTGCAACTACACAATGGAGGTAAAGAAGAGTTTTCCTGTAATATAGGAGATCCTCTAGAGCATCTTTTAGTACTACCATGCCCTGTGATTAAAATCAATGGAAAACTGCAACAGCCCAATCCAGGCAGGACTACCAATGGGTCTGAAACTTCAGGAATGAAGGTTTGGGTCACCCCACCAGGCAAAGAACCATGGTCAGCTGAAGTGCTTGCTGAGAATAAAGGGTACATGGAATGGGTAGTGGAAGAATGTAGTGATAAATATGAACTACGGCCACGTGATCAGTTACAGAAATGACTGTAATGCTGTTTTGTTCATGTTATACTATTTAAGTTGTAAGATATCAAGTTTAAGAATGAATATTACTCAAGGTCTTGCACCTTATTCTGGAGAGATTTAATGTATTTCTGGTTATATGCAGGACAGTTGAGTATTGTTAGCTGAGAGAAAAAAAATGTGTCTTTATTGTTTTCTATTGAGAAATTAGGTTTGGTTTAAGGTGATGAGTATAGCTGCCAAGTTGACAAGGGGTGGATTGTCATGGTCAGTTTCATGTGTCAACTTGGCCAGGTGGTGGTCCATATTTGTTTGATTGGGCAAGTGCTGGCTGTGAGGACATTGCATAGAATTAGATCATGATCACGTCTGCTACATGCACAGCTGATTCCATTTGTAATCAGCCAGGGGTAGTGTCTTCTTTTATGAGTGGTGCTTGGTCTAATCACTGGAAGCCTTTTAAGGAGGATTCAGAAGAGACAGGCTCACTTCCTGCTTCAGCCGGAGAGCATCTGCTGTGGAGTTCGTCCAGACCCTCCATCCAAATCGTCAGGTTCACAGTCTGACCTACGGATTTTGGACTGTACGTTCCCATGGTTACATGAGACATTTTTATAAATTTTATATTTATGAATATTTCCTGTTGATTTTGTTTCTCTAGAGAACCCTAACTAATACAGAAGGTAAACTTGTTTCTCCAAGAGTGGAGAAACAAACAGTGGCAGGACATCTACCAGATCCCACCAAATATAAGGAGGAGATCTGGGCCTTGCCTTTCCTGACCACCAACCTAGAAACAAAGTGAAGCAGATTGGTTTATTCCTTTCCCAAACTGGATGGCAGTCCTGCCAGCAGTACCAGGCAGGCCCAACAGAATCATCAAGGGAGATGATTGGAAGCCCTGCTGAAAATAAGCAGCCAGGAAAAACATTCTCCTTCCTGCTGGGCCTCAAAATTTGCTCCCCTACCCAGAGACATTGCATTCTGGAGGCACCAGCAATGGAGATCTCTCGACAATAACAGGACCCTGCTTGGGAAGCTGAGCCAAAAACTCCCCCTCCCAGAGACAACATGTAGCTAGGAAACACAGGCAAGTCGGGTCCCAATTTTCTTTTCTTTTTTTTTTTAACTTTTTTATTGTATAATATAAAATATATACAAAGCAAAGAAAGGAAAAAACAATGGTTTTCAAAGTACTCTTCAACAAGTAGTTACAAGAAAGAGTTTATCATAGGCTACCATACCATCATCTTAGATTTTTCTTTCTACCTGCCCCTGAACATTGGAGTCTAGAAGGAATAAATACTTTTTCTATCATCACAATCGACTTTTTTTCTTTTTTGTGAAAAATAACACATATACAAAAGAGCAATAAATTTTAAAGCACAGCACAACAATAAGTTGTAGAACATTTTCAGAGTTTGGTATGGGTCATTATTCCACAATTTTAGGTTTTTATTTCTAGCATCTCTAAGATACTGGAGACTAAAATAAATATCAATATAGTTATTCAGCAATTAAACTCCTTTGTTAAACCCCACCTTCTCTGTATAACTCCACCATCACCTTGATCTTTCTCCTATTCTTTAGGGGTATTTGGGCTCTGCCCATTCCAACTTTTTCATGTTGGAAGGGGCTGTCAATAATATGGGGTAGGGAGATGGAACTAGCTGATGTTCTGGAGAGGCTGGCCCCATTAGGTTTCAGGACTTATCTGCTCCAGGGACCCATCTGGAAGTCATAGGTTTCAGGAAAGTCCTCCTAGTGCATGGAAACTTTGTGGAATCTTATATATTGCCCTAGGTGTTCTTTAGGATTGGCTGGAATGGTTATGGTTGGGGTTTGGCAAGTTATGATAGGTAGCAATGTCTAACTGAAGCTTGCATAAGAGTGACCTCCAGAGTAGCCTCTCAACTCTATTTGAACTCTCTCAGCCACTGATACCTTACTTATTACACTTCTTTACCCCATTTTGGTCAGAATGGCATTGTTGATCCCATGGTGCCAGGGCCAGATTCATCCCTGGGGGTCATCTTCCACACCACCAGGGAGACTTTCATCCCTGGATGTCATACATGGGGGGGGGGGGGAGCATGGTTTCACTTGCAGAGTTGGGCTTAGAGAGAGAAAGGCAACATCTCAGCAACAAAAGAGGTCCTCCAGAAGTGACTCTCAGGCATATCTATAGGTAGGCTAAGCTTCTCCGCTACCTACATAAGCTTCACAAGTGTAAGCCTCAAGATCAAGGGCATGGCCTATTGATTTGCGTGTCCCTAATGTTTTGGCACAATATCTGGGGTTTCCCCAGTGGTAAATTTTAATATTTCCACACTTTTTCTCCCATCACTCAAGGGGCTTTGCCAATACTTTTTTATTATCTGCTTAATATACCCTGGGATGTATCCTGGCATTACATTAAGCTATACAAGATTAAAGGCCCTCATTCTTATCCTGGGCCCCCTGTATTCAGATTGTTTAAATGATTTATCTGGACAGGCTGTTAGATTATGTGCTACCAAAAATTTAGGTTCTGGACAAAATAAAGCTTTTTTTCCCTTTGGTCTCAATGGGTAAATGAAGTTCTAAAATATAGACAAAGTCTTCCTTGCCCCTGTATTCTGAATTACCTTAATTATGACCTGATTGGCTTCATTCTTATCTCTAAATATGAGGTTATACATACATAAAACAGCCTCTCCAATTCCAGAAACAACAGTAACCTCTCTGGAGTAAATGTGACTGCTATAAGAGCTTACAATCTAGCTATAGAACTTACAATGTTCTCTTACAATATTTTCTAAATGAGACCATATCATATTTGCTTTTTAGTTTCTGGCTTCTTTTGCGTCACCAAATGTCCCACAGGTTCATTCACAATGTTGGTATTGCTGGGCCATAGGGCAACTCGATATGTAGTTTCCTAAGGAACCACCAAACTGTCTTTCATAGTGGCTGCACCATTATACATTCCCACCAGCAATGCATAAGTGTCCCAATTTCTCCACATCCTCTCCAACATTTATAGTTTCTTGTTTGTTTAATAGCAGCCATTCTTATAGGTGTGAGGTGGTATCTCGTTGTAGTCTTGATCTGTATTTTCCTTATAACTAATGAGAATGAACATCTCTTGATGTACTTTTCAACCATCTTGTATTTGCTCTTCAGAGAAATGTCTATTCATATCTTTAGCCCTCTTTATAATTGGGTTGTTTGTTCTTTGGTTGTTGAATTGTATGATTTCTTTATGTATACAGAAACCTTTATCTGATGTGTAATTTCCATATATTTTCTCCATTGAGTTGGCTCCCTCTTCACCTTTTTGTTAGTCTTTTGAGGCACAAATGCATTTGCGTTTGAACATTTCTCTATTGTTTCTTTTGTTCCTGGTGCTTTAGATGTAAAGTTTAAGAAGCTATGTCCTATTACTAGGTCTAGAAGATGTTTCCCTACATTTTCTTCTAGGGGCTTTATGGTACTGGTTCTTGTATTTAGGTTTTTGACCCAATTTGATTTGATTTTTGTATAGAGTGTAAGTGAAAGGCCCTCTTTAATTCTTCTGGCTATTGATATCCAGTTCTGCCATACCCATTTATTATAAAGTCTATTTTGTCCCACTTCAGTGGATTTGACCTTGTGGAAGATCAGTTTACCATGGATTTGGTGGTCTGTTTAAGCACCATGATTCAATTGCATTGGTCAATACTTCTATCTCTGTGCCAGTACCATGCTTTTTTTTATTAATTAAAAAAATTAACAACAAACAAAAACATTAACATATCATTCCATTCTACACATATAATCAGTAATTCTTAATATCTTCACACAGTTGCATATTCATCATCTCTTAGAACATTTGCATTGATTTAGAAAAAGAAATAAAAAGACAACAGAAAAAGAAATAAAACAATAACAGAAAAAAGATTATACATACCATACTCCTTACCCCTTGCTTTCATTTATCACTAGCATTTCAAACTAAGTTTATTTTAACATTTGTTCCCCCTATTATTTATTTTTATTCCATATGTTTTACTCTCTTGTTGATATGGTAGATAAAAGGACCATCAGACACAAGGTTTTCACATTCACAGAGTCACATTGTGAATGCTATATCATCGTTCAATCATCATCAAGAAACATAGCTACTAGAACACAGCTCTGCATTTTCAGGCAGTTCCCTCCAGCCTCTCCACTACATCTTGAACAACAAGGTGATATCTACTTAATGCATAAGAATAATCTCCAGGATAACCTCTCGACTCTGTTTGGAATCTCTCAGACATTGACACTTAGTCTCATTTTACTCTTCCCCCTTTTGGTCGAGAAGGTTCTCTCAATCCCTTGATGTTAAATCTCAGCTCATTCTAGGGTTTGTCTCTATCCCTTGATGCTGAGTCTCAGTTCATTCCAGGATTTCTGTCCCACGTTGCCAGGAAGGTCCACACCGCTGGGAGTCATGTCCCACGTAGACAGGGGGAGTGTGGTGAGATTGCTTGCTGTGTTGGCTGGAGAGAGAGGCCACATCTGAGCAACAAAAGAGGCTCTCTTGGGGGTGACTCTTAGGCCTAAATTTTAAGTAGACTTGACCTATCCTTTGTGGGGTTTTCATATGAACAACCCCCAAGACTGGGGGCTCAGCCTATAGCTTTAGTTGTCCACACTGCTTGTCAGAATATCAAGAATTCAACTTGGGGAAGTTGCATTTCTCCCCATTCTCACCATTCCCTGAAGGGGGCTTTGCAAATACTTTTCCACTCACTGATCGAATCACTCTGGGATTCATCAGGGCATCACTCTGGACAAACCAACAAAATCTCATGTCCTACCTGAGATTCCAAGTACTTATGGCGTTCAAACTATCTACATAAGTTATATTAGGAAATGCACTAGTCAAAATACAAATTTTGTAACAAATAAACATTTTTTGCTTTAGTCTCACACATAAGGTAACATTTTAAAATATTAATTACCATCTATTTTCAGCACCGTGCAATAATGACATTCCTTTATTCTTCCTAATGCAAAAACATTTTTAAAATTTGTACATTGTACGTTTACTATTATTATATACTCTAGGCATTCCTAGATTATACTATCTCAATCTTCAACATCTTTCTTTCTGATTTCATTTATGTCCCCAGCCCTCCTCCCTCTATCATTCTCACATGCAGCTTCATTCAGTGTTTTAACAAAATTACATTACAGTTAGGTAGTATTGTGCTGTCCATTTCTGAGTTTTTGTATCCAGTCCTGTTGCACAGTCTGTATTCTTTCGCTTCAATTACCCAATATCTTACCCTATTTCTATCTCCTGATGGTCTCTGTTACCAACGAAATATTCCAAGTTTATTCATTAATGTCAGTTCACATCAGTGAGACCATACAGTATTTGTACTTTAGTTTTTGGCTAGTCTCACTCAGCATAATGTTCTCAAGGTCCATCCATGTTGTTACATACTTCATAAGTTTATTCTGTCTTAAAGCTGCATAATATTCCATCGTATGTATATACCACAGTTTGTTTAGCCACTTGTCTGTTGAAGGACATTTTGGCTGTTTCCATCTCTTGGCAATTGTAAATAATGCTGCTATAAACATTGGTGTGCAAATGTCCGCTTGTGTCTTTGCCCTTAAGTCCTCTGGGTAGATACCTAGCAATGGTATTGCCGGGTCATATGGCAATTCTATATTCAGCTTTTTGAGGAACCACCAAACTGCCTTCCACAGCTGTTGCACCATTTGACATTCCCACCAACAGTGAATAAGTGTGCCTCTTTCTCCACATCCTCTCCAGCACTTGTCATTTTCTATTTTGTTGATAATGGCCATTCTGGTGGGTGTGAGGTGATATCTCATTGTGATTTTGATTTTCATTTCTCTAATGGCCAGGGACGTTGAGCATCTCTTCATGTGCCTTTTGGCCATTTGTATTTTCTCTTCTGAGAAATGTCTGTTCAAGTCTTTTTCCCATTTTATAATTGGATTGGCTGTCTTTTTGTTGT
>PVIY010064761.1:0-10055 GCA_004026745.1 Myrmecophaga tridactyla
GCCCTCCCCTCACCTGGCCATATTTCCCGGACCTCCTTCCTTCTCATATCGGCACTTCCCTCGCTCTCTCCGTCCCTCTCACCTGATGGGGCAGCTTCTGCTGTCCCCCCCGCCTACTGGCAGGTGTCTCCCCGTTGCCCCCTCGAGCCCTCAGGCCCGCCCAGCGGCGGGGGGCGTGGGAAGCAGCTGCGGGGCCGGGGGTCGGGGCAGCGCCGGCCCGGGAGGGCAGGGATCACGTTAGGAGCGACCCTCGGACCCGGGTCGCCGTCCAATCGGGGCTGTGCCCTCGGGCTCCGGGGCCGCGGGGCCGCGGGGGTGGGGGCCCTGGGTCGGAGCGCTGGGTGCAGACGCCGCTCCCGGGCGGCGGTGCAGGGCCCCTGGCTTTCCACGAGTGTCTTTTGCCCTCGTCACCCGTGGGCATTGTTAGGGACTCTCGTGACGCTGGGGGCTTCTCTACCCCGGGCCCAGTTCCTGTCGCCCCTTGGCGGCATCTAAGGCAGGTGCGCCCCGGGCCTTCCTCTGTCCACCGCGGGCGGTCAGCCTTTAGGCTGTTAGACTCCTCTCCACGCAGGGCCAGCGGGGAGACATTGTAGGATGAAGGCGATGTTTCAGACCTGAGTGCAGGACTGGCTACAAAAATGTCCACAATTACCAACACTCATCAAACTGTACGCCTGCAATAGGTGAGCAATATAATAATGCCTTAATTAAAAAAAAGAAGAAGAAGATTGGCCCTGCTGCCCTGCGGGCACCCCTGCCCTGTCGGGCCCGTGGAGTCCCCCGGAACCGCTGAGGGGCAGCAGCTGCAACCCCCGCACTGCCCGCCTAGGAGCTGACCCAGCCGGCGTGAGCTGTCCCAGGCCCGGCACACCCACCTCCCGGGCCGTGCACACCCACCCCCTGGGCCATGCACACCCACCTCCCGGGCCCAACGCACCCACCTCCAGGACCGGGCACACCCACCTCTAGGCCCTGCACACCCACCTCCGGGGCCGTGCGCAGCTGCCCAGGATCCTGCCCAGCAGCCCAGCGCTGGACATGTGCCTGGTCAAGAGCTACTGCCTGCGGAACAGCTCAGTAAATCCAACTATAAGGAAAGATTTGAAACCTGTACGGAAATTCTACTGCCGTCCAGCAGAAGGGTGCCCTGGAGGCCCAGACAGACCATTTCTCAATTCTCTCTTGTTCAACAGCACCCTGTGAAAATGCTGAAAAGAAGCATAACTGCAGTAAGGCCAGCAATTCTTATGGTCTGGGTGGGATTTAAAAAGACATGCAGGGATTGTGACAGGACCTTCCAGTGTGCACGTGCTGTCCTTACGCGAGCGGAACTGCCCTGTGGTCACACATCTACCCAACTGGCCACAAGACCCACCCAGGAAGGAAAGGAAAATGGAGAACTCCAGGGACAACCAGAAGTTGTCAAAAAAAAGACCATTGAATCACTGTCGATAAACCATCCTCCACACCAGACACACAAGAACCAAAACTTCAGAAGTAAAGCTAGGAGCTTCCTTTGAAGACTCCTGCAGCTCCAAGACATCCTCAGAAGCTGCTGTTAACCAAACCCAAAGCGTGTCTCTGTGCCTAGGACAGCCGACCCCTCAGCCCAGCCGCGGCAGCGGGTGGGGGTCAGCAGGGCTCTGCCACGGGCACCATTCACTGGCCTCCTTGTCCATAGCCACCCCGACCCTCGGCCTAGATTCAGACGCTTGCTCTTTCAGGGAGAGCCGTCCCACGGCTGCTGAGCCAATTCGTGCAGATGTTCAAGTGAGCGTGGGTGAAAGTCCACCTGCCACTTTACACTAACTAGGGAGCACGTGTCAGGGACAGCACTTCTTCCATCAGTGTGCAGACAGACCTGCCTTAGGCCTCACCTGGCTTCGCGCCTCCGCCCAGCGGGCTTCCCCAGACACCTCTCCCCTGTCCTGTTCGCAAACGGATTTGACGTTCAGTTCTCCAGTTTCACTTCCCATTAGTGTTCAGACTCAAACATTGTTACCAAGTGCTAAAGAAACGTCATTGACAGCCCCTCAGACTGGTGATATTTTAGAGGCTTGTTTCCAGGCAGGCGGTATCTCCAAGAGACTCAAACCAGTGGAGTGCAAAGTTCCACAGATGGCCTGGTACACATGGACCAAGCGGCAGTGTGTGGAGACGTTTTTGAGGGCGTCCATTCTTCATGCAGGGTTTCTGCAGACAATATTAAAAGCAGCACTTTGGTAGCTGAGACTATAACTCATGGTTTGTTACCTCAGAATCACCCTAAGTCTTTAAATCAAGATATTGAGAAATCTGCACCAATTCTGAACTTCGGTGAGCAGACAGTGTGCTTCCTTCACGAAGCATGGCAGAGTATCAGACCCGAACTGTGGGCTTATTAAGCAATTTGGAAGACTCTTGTCAAGTAACCTGCTGGGCCAGACATTGGACCATTGCAGACTTCTGCCTGACACGAACACTGGACCCGACACCCAGGCCCAACCCAGAATCCCGGATGGATTTTGACATTGAAGAGTTCTTTTCAGCCTCAAATATCCAAACTCAAGTGGGAGAGCGTGAACTAAGCAGTGTGAACACTGAACCAGGGTTGGGATCCCTGGACACGGAGACCCAGACCAAGTTCTTACTTGCAGACCCCTCTGCTCAGCCCTGCAGTTGTAGGGGGAATGCTAATTCTTAGGTCTTGAAAAGTTTGATACACAGACAGACAGACTTAAGCTTCTTTTAGACGTAGCCCTCAGCTGCCTCTGGGCAGTATTCTGAAACACTCCAGCTTTCCCATGAGCGCTGATTCATCTGACACAGAAACCCAAACAGAAGGGATTTCCACTAAAAACCTCCCTGCTCTGGAAAGCAAAGTTCAGTTGAACAGGCAGAAACCCAGATCATGAATTGTGGTTTTGAAACCCTGGGGAGCTTGTTTTTCATCAGCAATGAAACTCAGACAGCCGTGGATGATTTCCTTCTGGCGGATTTGTCCGGAACACGATGGAGTGTCAGTTCAGTTCTGTGGAAACCCAGACCTGTGCAGAACTACACACGGCCTCCACCTTCTAAAAGGGAACTCCACGTGCAGAATGGCGTTGAGTTTTCTCCTGGATTTAGAAAATGGGGGTTGGGGACAACAGCATTAACTACCAAAAGTAGTTGCCTAGAGTCTTTGTGGTTCTTTGCCTTTTGTACTTGTAAACATGAAATCTGGATATAAATGTGAGTGTATTAGAAAGTGTATGATACTGATCTAAAAATGAATTTTGTGTTGCCTACCATTGCCCCGTCAAAGCTAGTCTTTCCTTCTAAAATGCAAATGTATTTCACACCTTTAAAAACACTATTAGCCATTTAGCTAAAGCCAAGCTTAGCAAGTATAAACTAACTTTTCAAAAAAAAATACCCTTTTCAAATCTTTAAATATTTTATGTTGGAGTGTAACATACTTAAATTGCACCTACAATATATTTTCACAGAGCTTGTTAGATATTCCTATTTCCTGATAGTAACCTGTAAAGTGGATTTAAACCACAGCACTTACCTGGTTTGAGACTCGTTCTGCCTCCAGCTTCGTCTGCTTGGCCATCTCACTCTTCTGACTAGAAGACACAAAGGAAAACTGCAGTCGTCTCCAACTTTTGAAATCATTTTCATGTAGTCAGCTTCTCTACATGAGCTGTTATCAATGCCAATGTTAAGTGTGCAGTCTTTTATTCACAAGAGGCTCACGGCTGTAAAATTGTGTGTAAACGAATAATTGCGAGGGCCCGTGTGTAAATAGTGTTCCTCCTGGTTGAAATCGCAGCGAGCCATCTGCAGCACAGAAACATTGGGGCGCCCTACTCACTCCCTGCTGTCAAGTAGTAGCGGTTTAGAGTGCTCCCCAGAGCTGCTCCCCAAAGTGCAGCCACAAGCTGAATCTGAGCTCCATTACGCTGTATGTTTAAAAAAGAGGGGGAGGAGAGAGAAGGACACTTTCCCCTAAATTTCAATGTGTTACACTTCTACTAAGCTTACTGGGGCAAGAATGAAGTAACCCACCCTCCTTCAGCCACCACTCGTCTCTTTTCTTTGAATGATTTCTGAAAGACATCTGTCTAGCAAGGGAATGACTTGTGCCTTGACGGTAACAATTACAGAACAGAACCACCTAAAACATAGTAGCTTGCATTTTTATTTTTCTTAAGAAAGTTGTTCCAAGCAGTCTACTTCAAAGAGAATAAAGAAGGCAAAGACCTGTTGTTTCAGTCAACAAGAACATTTTTTTTTGTTTTGAGATGGGAATATGGTCACGTATGCTTTCAGGGTTTTCTGTATTTAGGAGATCATGCTTAATTGTTGGCCAACATTCAGAAAAGTAAGAATCAGTGCAGT
The DNA here is from genome assembly GCA_004026745.1 of Myrmecophaga tridactyla. Classification (NCBI taxonomy): domain Eukaryota; kingdom Metazoa; phylum Chordata; class Mammalia; order Pilosa; family Myrmecophagidae; genus Myrmecophaga; species Myrmecophaga tridactyla. Next base: position 4,369 of record PVIY010064761.1, read on the forward strand.
TTGTAGGTGTTCTGAGTTTACATAGAAATGCTTGGTCCCTTCGTTTATACACACTTGTGCTACTGAAGGCTAAATTCTCTAAAGAAAACCTTGCAAGGGGACTGATAATTCCTTAAAGTAAAATGACGGCATTGCCACTAATCCACGCTCCGTGCATGCCCTCCTCCGTGCAGAGGGCATGCCGGCAGTGGGTAAGTATCGCACATCTGGGCAGCTGAACTCAGCTCAGTAGAAGAGTTTGCTTTGATCACAGTTGCCTGTGAATATGGGTTTCAAAACAAAGCCTTAACTTAAAATTTCATTATGATTTAGAATCATCGCTGCCTTAAGGTTTAAACATTGATTTAAGACCTCCCAATAAAGGAGAAATGCATTTTGTAACTATAAATGCATTGATCTATGACTTAAACAACAACAACAAAAAACACTGTTTCTGTGGCAGTATTTGTTAGTCTAGCCAATAGAATTATTCGCAGGAAAATGGAGCATGTAATAGAATCTTCATGTACAAGAACTGTTCCCCCCAAAACCTCAGTTACCTGAGTCGTTCTAAGAGTATTTGTAAAAACTGAAATTCAGTAATTAAAAAGAAGAAAGAATTCTAAAAAAAAAAAAAGAAGAAGAAGAAGAAGAAAAAGAAGGGGCCACAGTGGCTCAGTGGCAGAGTTCTCACCTGCCATCCCAGAGATCTGGGTTCGATTCCTAATGCCTGCCCATGAAAAAAAAAAAAAAGAAGGAGCCTAAGTCAGTAAAATTGATTCTGGAAACTTAAATAAAGTTGGATGACAGAAAAATAGAAAGTGGTCTTGCTGTGGGGAGCATGCAGCCCTCATCCTAGAAGCTGCTCAGAGTTGCCCAGTAATGAACAGATAGCCACCAATGTTTAGACAAAGAAGGGATCCTGAAGTGCACAAACAATGTAAGTTCAAAATCAAATAAAAATAGGCAATGGTTTTTAAAAAAATGAAAAATAAAAACTTTTCCCAATGAAATGTTGAACTGAATGAAATTTACCCTCCAATAAAATTTGGATTAAAAAAAAGTGGTGTGGGGGCCCCAAGCAAGACGGTGGGACGAGACCCTAGAGGATGCAGCATAACCATCAAGAACTGGCAGCAAAAAACTGTCTCAAATCTCCAGAAAACAGTTAAAGGACTGTAGTCAGAGAGCAAGCGCCGAATCGGAAACAGGCTTCTGGAAAGGGGCGCCGTCCCTCCCCACCTCCTTGGGCCCCAGCCCCCACACTCCCAGTGCAGGCCTGCTGTCCCTTCCCGCGGCCCGGTATCCACGCTCCCAGGGCAGCCCGCTGTCCCTTCCCACGGCCCGGTATCCACGCCAGAGCTTGTGCGGGGCCCACGTGTGCGGGGTGGGGGGCCCGAGGGACTCACCCTCCAGAACCTGCTGTGCACTAGAAGGACCCCCGTAAGCTCGGGGCAGCCCTGGGGCCAGGGCTGGGGGTTGCCGGCTGCCACATATGCAGTGCAGCCCCCAGCCCCTGGGAAACGGTCCCCTCGGGACGAGGGACCTGTGTAACTGGGTACCTGATACCGGGCAGGGGCGGTGGATTCTTTTGCCTGTGCACCCAATTGACCAACTCCCGAGACCCCAGGCTTCAGAGAGAGAAGTTTATCCCTAGGCCTGTGGCAGGAGAGCGGATGGCCTAGCGAATGGCCCGAATCTGTCTCCGCGCTGCACTCATTCTGATCGGTTTATAGCATTAGAAGGGGGCAGGCTTTAGAGTCATGAGCATAGTGGCCCCAGACGATGTGATTAGAGGGGACGGAATTATCGGTCACATGCAGGTCGGCCACAGAACCCACGTGGGAAAACAGCGGCCCTGATGTGAGGAGGCTGGGGCTTTTACTGTCCTAATGAGGCACAGGTGGCCGCAGGTCAAAGTTGAAGCTGCTGCATGCATCAGGCAGGCCCATTTTGGTGAGATCCAGTTTCGGTCATCAAGATAACTTCAGATTTGGGGTGGGTTCGTTCTGGGCTGACCCGAGGCCCTTCCTTAACGAACTAGTGACCTCAAGACTCTGAAGTTGAAAAACTGGATAAATGGGTACAAACGAGGGTCCGTCTCTAGGTTTCTACAACCACAGGGGAACAAGATAAAGGCCGTGCAACCATCATCAGAGACCAAGGCAGCTGGCTTACAATGTAAGGACTTCAGGTATTTCCCTCTGGCTGCTCCGAGATGCCAGAAAGCAGGAAGGGATATCTGCATAATGATTCAGCAGTCCCTCGGTTGCGATTGTTTGCTCTCATTTGACAACTCTCTCTCACTTTGGAGGGGCGTCTGGCTGAAAAGGGGCTCAGGGATGAGACTGGTGGCTGCTCTCAGAGTCCCGTACTTCAGGGGTTCAGAGCGCCTCTGTCACTGGAACCATCGCAGGCTTTAAGTCACTAAAAGACAAGCTTAACAGGTAAAATGTTTACGGAGTCTAGGGGCTCCCTAGGGTCTCCAGGAGCACCACTGGTGCAGTTGGCAATATCTAGCCGAAACGTGCACGAGAGCAACCTCCAGACCCACCTCTCCACTTGATTTGAAACCTCTTAGCCACTCGGACTCTATTTCCCTTCCCCCTTTTGGTCAGCTGACCCAGATGCCCGGGCCAGACTCATACCCCTGGAGATCATGTCCCACGTGGGGGGAGGGGGTCAGAGACTGGCTTAGAGACCACCTGTGAGCAAAAGCAGAGGCTGTCCGGGGACGACTCTTGGTGTTGATTATGAGGAGGTTCCGTATCGCCATTACAGAAATAAGTCTCGCCAGGGCCAGCCTTCGGACTGAGACGTGGCTTATTACGTTGTGAACACCTACTGCGTAAGAAAGTATCAAGAATTCGCCAGATGGACAAGTTTAGTCGTTCTTCTTTTTCTGCAGTCCCTCAAGGGACTTTGCAAATACTTTCTCATTTTCTGCTCAAAATACTCTGAAATGTGTCAGGATATAAGATTAACTTGTACAGAATACGAAGATTTCGTTCCATATTAAATAAAGCTGAATTAGATCGCTTAAGTAAACTGACCAGACAGGTAAAGTTAGATGGCATACTATAGAAAATTTAAATTTTGGACAAAATAAACATTTTTCCTTTGGTCTCACAAAAAAGTTAAAGTTTTAAAATACAGACAATATTATCTTTTACCTTGTTTTTTTTAATTTTTTTTATTGTATACTATAACATACACAATGCAAAGAAAGAAAAAAATAATAATTTTCAGAGCACTCTTCAACAAGTAGTTACAGGACAGATCCAAGAGTATGTCATGGGCTACCATTAGATCCTCTCAGATTTTTCCTTCTAGCTGCTCCAGAACATAGGAGGCTAGAGGGCATAAATATTTTTTATCATCACAATCGATTTTTTTTCTTTTCTGTGAAAAATATATACAAAAAAGCAATAAATTTCAAAGCACAGCACAACAATTAGTTGTAGAACATATTTCAGAGTTTGATTGTAATTCCACAATTTTCGGTTTTACTTCTAGCTGCTCTAAGATACTGGAGACTAAAAGAGATATCAATTTAATGATTCAGCAATCATATTCATATGTTAAATCCTATCTTCTCTGAATGACTCCACCATCACCTTTGATATTTGCATTCCTCTCTTTAGAGGTTTTTCCTTGTATTTTTTACCTGAGTTTTAACCAGATCAGTTTCAGTCCCATCTCTACCGGAGCATGATCTTTTCCGATCTCTGATACTTGCTGTGTGGTGCGGTGCTGACTCTCAGAGCTGGAGAACTAACTCTGAATCCCAGGTGTCACACAGATACTTAAAGTTCCAGGGAACTACCAGATTATACAAAAAGCAAAACATTTCAGAATTTAGAAATAACAGTTCAAGCTTACAAGTGAAGCCCTAATCTTCCTATAAGCACTTTTAAATTAAGCCACTTTCAGAAATAAAAGCATAGGACAGTTGTCTTACAATGATAAACCGTAGCAGAGGTTTTGTTCTTGTTTCAGCTTTACACATTTACCAGAGTGATGTTAATTAACAGAGAAAATATAATGCATATATTTGCTCTGCCTGTCTTTTAAAGTCTCTCCTTGTTGCAGATAAAATTCTGATTTATAGCTGACTACATATACTTTTAGAGAAGCGTTAGAGCAAAGCCGTACAACTGGCAAGTAAATTTGGCTTGTTTCTATTATCTTTAGCCTTTTTTTTTATGCAGTATGGCACTGTTTTTTCCATGTGAGTATCCCGTTATTGCAGCACCATTTGTTGAATTTTTGTTTGTTTTACTTGTTTGTTTGTTGGAATGTGCATGGGCCGGGAATCGAACCCGGGTCTCCCACACGGCAGGCGAGAATTCTCTTGAAGCTTTTTCTATGAGTAATTAAAACCATGACTAGCAACATCATGCCATTTTTTAGCATCATACAGATTAGTAGCAGCATATAACATGGACGTGAGAACACTGGCACATTTTTAGGAATTTTATACAATCTGTAAATGTATGTTTTCCAGACAGAGTACTCGGATGGTCAGGAAAAACTTTTTATAACTTTTCATGAAGAGCAGACTAATGATCGACAGTATTTTCATAGAGCGAAGACTAAACTTTTTTAGTTTTGTATGAAAACACAGTTTGATATGAAAGCTTTTTTTTTTTAGTTTTGTATGAAAACACAGTTTGATATGAAAGCTTTTTAAAAATATGATAAACAGGCTTATTAAATTTTGGTCAGCATTGACCATGACAGACAGAATTCACTTTTATAAACCTATAACTTTCTATATCCATTCAGGTCTTGTACTCAGTGTGCAAACAAAAATCACTTTAATCAGAGAATATGATCATCTTACTATGGGAAATAATAAATATTATCTACCTACCTACAGTTTTTAATTATCCAGGCTGCATGTAATCAGAAATAAACTTGATAACAAATTCACCAAGCTTCTGGAACATGCACACTTTCTCCCAAGAACAGTATTCATGAAGGGGAGAACACACTACAAAATAATGGAAGATGGAACATATTTATGCTTGGGTTTGAAACACAGCCAGGCATCTATATACATTATTCTCACAACACACAAATAATTACTTTATCATATGATTAAAATTTCTCAGTCCAATTCAGCACTGCCTTCAGAGGCTACAAGCGCTCCACGTTTGAAATATAATCAGCTTTTTAATATTTAAGGGCTTTATATCCAGAAAAAGAAAACCTCAAAATTTTCAACATTATTCTTAAGCACTAAATAGTACCAAGAATATGATAATTTACTAAATTAAATTGTGTTTTTTTAAAAAACTAGTTCAGAGCTATATTTGTTTATGTGCTTCTTTCTTATTTAAAGGTTATACAAATATCATCTTGTGCTGGTTTGAAAGGAAGTATGCCCCCTAAGAAAAGCCATGTTTTAATATAAATCCCATTTCATAAAGGCAGAATACTCTCTATTCAATACTGTATGTTTGAAACTGTAATGAGATCATCTCCCTGGGTGATGTGATTTAGTCAAGAGTGGTTGTTAAATTGGATTAGGTGATGACATGTCTCCACCCGTTTGGGTGGGTCTTGATTGGTTTATTGGAGTCCTATAAAAGAGGAAACATTTTGGAGAATGAGAGATTCAGAGAGAGCAACACTATGAAGCAGAGAGTCCACGAGCCACCAGCCTTTGGAGATGAAGAAGGAAGACGCCTCCTGGGGAGCTT
>PVIY010064762.1:0-10050 GCA_004026745.1 Myrmecophaga tridactyla
GTAATCAGCCAAAGGGGAGTGTCTTCTGCAATTAGTGATGCTAAATCTAATCATGGGAAGCCTTTTAAGGAGAACTCAGAGGAGACAGGCCCCATTCCTGCTTCGGCTGGTGAGCCTCTCCTGTGGAGTTCATCCAGACCCTCCATTGGAGTTGTCAGCTTCGCAGTCTGCCCTGTGGATTTTGGACTCTGTGTTCCTGTGGTCACGTGAGACACTTTTATAAATTTTATATTTGCAAGTGTTCCCTGTTGATTCTGTTTCTCTAGAGAACCCTAACTAATACAATCAGCATGTGAAATTCATCTATGGCTGATTACGTTTGTGGTTGGCTAAGGAGAGTGCCTTCCACAATGAGTGAGGTTTAATTTAATTAGCTGGGGGCTAATCCTACATCTTGCAGCTCAGCCTAGACATTTGGAGATGCAGAAAGGAATCTCCCCGGGAAAGAACATTGGAACCCAGAAGCCAGGAGAGAAGGCCAGTAAACGTTGCTGTGTGCCTTCCATGTAACAGAGAGCCCAGGATCAGAGGTAGCTGCCTTTCCTCTGAAGCACTATAAATTTTTAACTAAATAAATCCCCTTGTTAAAGGCCGATCCATCTCTGGTGTGTTGCATTCTGGCAGCTTTAGCAAACCAAAACGGGGGGATAAGGTGGAAAATAGATGGAAATACTAGTGGTCAATGAGAGGGAGGGGTAAGGGGTGTGGGATGTATGAGTTTTTTTCTGTTTCTTTTTCTGTAGTAATGCAAATGCTCCAAAAGTGATCATGGTGGTAAATAGCCAACTGTGATGATATTGTGAGCCACTGATTGTACACCATGTATGGACTGTATGTGTGTGAAGATTTGTCAATAAAAATATTAAAAAAAAAATTCGGGAATGAAGAGATATGCTTTCGGGGGGTGAGGTGCCCAGTTTGCAATGTTAGGGGAGTCTTGAACTACTTATGTAGTTTTCCCCCCATACCAACATATCCCTTTTAGGGGCCCTTTAAATAACTGAGGATTCCTGTAGAGGAGTGTTCTCTCTGCTCCAGGATCAATAAGGGCTTTAATGTGCAGATGGTTGGTTGGAGACCAGCAGATATCTAGCTCTATGTGAGGCCTCTAATCGCCTGCCATCGCTGGTATTTGCAGGAGACCATGGCCCCATCTCTGGTCTTCATGGGCAGGGGCTTATACAACCCCTTATACCAGACTTACTTTCCTTGGGGTGTGCTGCGGGAGTGATAATTGGTGGCACAGATTTAGATGTAGGCAAAGGCTTTATCTTTTTCCCTTGGGCAGCTTTTGTCAGAGTCCTACTAATATAGCATTAGATTGTTTATCTGTTTTTTTCTGTTGGTGTACCTGTGGCAATTAAATCAGTCCATATTTTTTTATGAGTTACATGTACAGGCACCCTCTGCTCCTTCCCTTGCCAGGTCTCTTTGGTTATTTTTCTTACTCCTCGTTGTCTCACCTAAGGCTGCTGTTGCCTGTGTCACCCCATAAATGGCCTGGCCAACTAGTGGGCTTAGAATATCTACTAATGTTCCATACCAGGCTGGAGGCATGGTTTGAAGGATTTTATCCTTCATACTGGCTGTGAACAGCTCCTCATAAGATCCACAAAGCGTTCAGTGTTTACTGCATGTTTCATTCCTGATTCTCTGACTATATTCTGTAATTCTTCCGTAGATAACCATTTGCCTATTGTGGACTGCATATCCCCCTCATTAATCCAGGCCAATTTTGCAGCCAAAAGGTACCACACTAAGAAATTTTGAATGCCATCAGGTCTTGCCATGCCTGGTAAAGATGCTGATGAAGTGAGGGATGTGTGATTATGCTAGCCGATTTTTTTTCTCTTTCCATGCCTGAAAACAGTTCCATCTCCTACGTCCCATAATCTTAGTAAACAAGCAGCTATGCTCTCTTGGCCCTTTCGTTTAAACTTTTCTATTATTCTACTAATTCTGCAAGCTAGACTTCCTCATTCCTGTTTGCTTCTTGCTAGTATCTCTTCCCCAGGGTCATCAGGTTCCCTGTTTAGTTTCATTTTTGTAGTGATTAACGGCCTTGCTGTTGAGGCTCATCTTCAGTTTTAATTTCCTCCTCCCATTCTCCGTCTTCTGCACTCTGCCAGGGATCCCATGCTCTTGGATGCCAGCCTTTCCTCTGGATAACCACTGCAACCCACCACCAAGGCAAGCTCCTCCCATGCATTTTCACCACTTTACATGCCATTACTTCTAATTGTCCCTCTGGGGTTTGTACCTTTTTTGTTAGTACATTAGCACTGTTGGAACAGGCTAATCTAATATCCTTTTCTGGAGTTAAAACTTATTCTAATTTCCTTACTTCAGCTTCTGCTTTTAATTAGACTTTGGTAGCATATCTAATTACCCATAACAACGGCAAAGCGCTTCTTTTCTTTGAGATTTCCATTTTGCCCCACAGGTTCTCCTGTAGGACAGACAACACTCCATCTGGCTTTTTTGGGGTGTCCCTGTACTCATGCCCTGGGCTGAACTGTTCTAGAAAACGAGCTACCTCCCCTCACGTACTGGAGGTTGGCCGCCCCAGGATTTACCCTGGGGATTCCTGTGTCCCTCCTCAGCTTATTTCATTTTCAGTCTCTTAGCTGGCTGGCCAATTGTTGGCTGTGAACCTATAGTACAGGTCCTGCCAAAGTTTGATGGCCATTTAAGACCACAAAAATGAAGCAGGCCACTCTAAATTGCAAAATTGTGTCAGGAAACTTACAAACCGGGAGCTGACCCCGGGTGGCCATAGGAAGTTTAGAGTAGCATTCTGTGCCACTGGGCAGGTTACAGGGGCTTAAATGGTTAAGAACAAGGAAGGCACAGCCCTGTCCAGAACTGCAAGTTTGTGAACATGTCTCTTTGAAGTTATTGACATGTAGCAGAAGTGTCCTAGTGCATACAGCTTTCATGCTTAGGAATGTGCACATGTGCTTTAAGATGAACTTATGGCTGGGGTAGGGTTTGCCTTATCTAGGATATATGGCTTCTGTGGTTTATGACCTCACAATTAGGGAGGGGAAATCAAACATTAAAAGAAAAAAGGGCAAAGATGTAAACAGGTGTCTTTTAAAAGAGGATTTCCAAATAGTCAATATATATATGAAAAGGTGCCCAACATCTTTAGTCATCAGAGAGATGCTATACCAACGTATACCCACTGAAGTGGCTAAAATATACGACTAGTACTGAGTGTTAGCAAGGCTGTGAGCAATTGTCATTTTCCTCCAACACTGTGGGAGTGTAATTAGTTTGTACAACTGGTTTGGAGTATCTACTAAACTTGTACGACCATTTTGGCAGCACCTACTAAGATCTAATACACCCATACCTTATGACTTACCAGTTTTTCTTCTAGAAACAGAACAGTATGTTACCAGGATACATATTCAAGACTGTTCATAGCAACTTATTTGTAAAGAGTCAAAAATTAGAAACTACTGAAATGTCTATCCACAATAAAATAACTTTTTCTATAACCAGACAATGGAATATTATACAACAATGAGGAGAAACAGACTACTCCCAATACAAATGAATCTCACCAATAGAATGTTGAGTGAGTAAAACAATTTTATGGTTTTAGAAGCCAAGATCACTGTTACCTTTGGTTGATGAGTAGACAGAAGGGGGCCTTGGGGTGCTTACCACCAGTGTTCGTTTACTTGATCTGGGTGGTGGCCACACAGATGTGCTCATTTTGTATAATTCACCATGCAGTACAATTATGATTTGTATACTTTTCTTGTATGTGTTATACTTAGATTGAAACTTATTTTAAAAAATTTGTAAGGACAAAAAATTAGTAAGGACAAAGATATTTTCCTCTTGAAAAAACTGTACAGTATTCTTGATAGTGTGACTGAGTATGAGTTTAATGTACAGAAGTCAATAGCTTTTCTTTCTCTACTCTAGTAGTTAACATCTGGAAATGGAAGCATTGAAAATCCATTCCATTACAGTAGCAGATAATATCTATCACTTTGGTGCAACCAGAGATTTTCTTGTTCAGGCTTGTAGTGCTTGCCTCTTGTTTTCAGCTCTGGGGTTTCTTTATTGTAGCTGCTGCAGTGTCCACAGTGGGAACTTACTTAAGTTGTACAAGCCAAAGTGAGAGACATTTAACACCCCAAGGGGCAAACTTTTATCAGTGGTAGATGGGAGTCAATAGATATATTCTTCTTTTTTTTTTTTTTTTTATCTCAGACTGAGATGCATTTCATAGTTTCTCATTCTGTCCCCTGTAGCTTTAGTCTAGTTATGACATTCCTTTGTATTGTTGTTCCATCTTTCCCTATTATGCCACCTGTCCTTAATTCCTGCTCCCTAATAAAGTATTCATACATAAGCCTTCTTCTCAGACTCTGCTGACGCCCCGACAACAAAGAATTATCTAACCCAAAATGTCAGTAGTGCTGAGGGTGAGAAACCCTGATTAACTGATGTCAAAGGCAAACTCTAAAATTTAAGCTCTTTAATATTCAATCTCTGTGACTTTGGAAAAAAATCACTGAGTCTTAATTTTTGTGACTACAAAATGGTAATGATAAACAGATTAAAACAGAGCTCTTAAGGATTAAGTGAGATAAACTGTATAAGGCAAATACTTAATTCCTGCACCATAGAAGATACAATAAATAGCAGCTATTGATATTTCTCTTTCAAGTTTATATGCTACTTTCTGACATTCCCTGAGGCTTCTTTAGAATTAAAACTCTTGTCCTAGAGACCCAGTTCTCAAATCCTTATAAGTAAGCACCAAAAGAGACGATAAAAATAGCTCTTCCCGGGTGGGCCACGGTGGCTCAGCAGGCAAGAGTGCTTGCCTGCCATGCCAGAGGACCTGGGTTTGATTCCTGGTGCCTGCCCATGTGAAAAAAATAAAAAATAGCTCTTCCGGAGAACCTAATATATAGAAAAGATCAACATGACTGATGTGAAGATTCAAGTGGGTCTATAGTTTTTTACCTTTGTAAATTTTTGGCTTTGTTAAGATGATGCTCTGTTGGTAATGACTAAACCATTGCAATGAAAGGGCTGTTTTGCTAGCAACAGAAGTCCCCAGTCAGAAACTTTGAGAACAGTAATAAAAATTATTAAGAAGCAGAAGTGATACATTCTAAAACACTGGAAAAGTCAGAGTATATAACATGTAAATACTATTAAGCACTAAACAGGGTAACACTAAAATACATAAAACAGGATATTTAATATTTAAAAACAACATCCTTTCATGTAGAGATTGTGTATGTGGGGGTGGGCAGTGGCTATTCTGTGCATTTGGAATGTTTTGCAGCATTTCTGGCCTCTACCCACTAGATGTCAGTAGTTAACACCTCTTCCCCAGTTGTGACAACCAAATATGTCTCCAGACATTGCCAGCTGTCTCCTGGGGGCCAAATCACCCTCAGTTGAGATCACTGAGATAGACCTAGATTTGAATTCCAGCTCTAGAACCTATGGCCATGTGAATTAATATATTACCTAACTCTTAAACCTTAGTTTTCTTATTAAGTGAGATAATGTATGTACAGTGCTTACCTCAGCCCCTACCACATAGTTTTTCAGTAAGTGATAGCAATTATTGTGATACTCAACCTTGTTATCTGAGTGAAATGCCCCTTTGTGTAGCCTATGGCCAAGTTGTTGACCAGGAATTTCTCATCTTAGATTTTCAAAGGGCCTTGATTCTATTATGTGGGTAGTTAGCATAGACTTCAGGTTTGCCTTCTCCCTTGTTATGGATTTGCTTTTCTCCCTCTTGTGTTCTTGTTTGAGTTGGGCAGAGTTTGGAGTGAATATATTATTTCATTTGAATTTCCTTCTGGCATAGCATTGTGTATGGTGTTATTTGCATATTCATTAACCTCTTGAATTAGACTCAGTGTGTTAAAGACTAGTTCAGGCTTATGGGAATCAGATCTATAGAAATTGGGAAGATATTTCTTATCACTATTGTTGTTTTTAACCCTGGGACTCCATCCAATAAAAAATACAGTACTTATTCTTTTTCTTAATCTTTTTTTAGCAAGAATGATTTTAAAAATTAAGTCTATAATAGCTTTTATGTATATTATCTCATTTGAATTTTATTATAAATATGCTGTGAAAAGGGAAGAAAGGCGATAAAGATAAGGAACTTGTATACTCTAAGTGCACAGAAAGACACGACCTAAGGGCTTCATATTATTATCTCATTTTCTTCTTCCAGTATCTGCAAAGTAAGTAACATTATCCCTAATTTGTAGGTAAGTGAATGATGGTTTATTTGCCCAAGATTATACAGCTGGTAAGTGAGTGGCAGAACCACTGGAACTGAGGTTTTTATTCCAAAGCCCATCTTATTTTTGTAATGTCATGCTAGCTCTCCCAAATGAGGAACATATGCCTCTGTCTTAAATTTCTTTGTAGACTCTGCATACTGACCTACTCTCTGGACCACAGGATAATAGTATAATATCTAGGGCATTGGGACTGTGATAAATCATTTGTTCTGTTGCCCACAAGGCATAAAGATCTGCATGTCTATTCCCAGTTTCTCTGGCTCTCTGTGGACTTAATCTTTGCTTCTCCTGGCTCAATGCAGTTATGTCTGGCTTACGGAATTAAGGAAAGCTTTTAGGCTCAGACTTTTTTTTTAGCTAAGTGATAATCCTTATTTTTTGATTATGAGCTATGAAGTGTGTGTGTTTAGGAAGAGCTGAGTAAAAGCAGACTTACTTAAAAATCAAGAGGATTTTATATGTGATAAGAAAACTAATCTCAAAATTGCCATGTGATCTGTTTGTTCTGATAGACTACTTGGTAAAAGGTGTTTGTTAAGTCTAGAGTCACCTAATATTCTTCCATCTTGGTATAATTTGTATTTTCAGTTGAGAGAGGAAAAGTTACAAGAGGAGAAAACTTCAGAAGATCAGATCCACAAGCTGTCATCAGAGGATACAGAAACAGGGAGAAAGAAAATGGATGAACAGAAAAGAAGAGATGAGCCATTAGCACTGAAAACGAATTTGGAACGTGTAAGTAGATCGCTGTTTTGATGAGCATCTGCCTCAGAATCAGCAGCCAGCCCAGGTGACATGGGTCTGAAAATCCTTTGTTGGTGAATTAGGAGATCAGTAATAGTCATTGACAATACAATTTAAGAGTAGTAAGAAGCTTAGGGCCTATGGGAGAGCTGGAGAAAATAATTTATGAATGGGAGAGTGAGACCTGCGAGGAAAAATTAAGGCAACAGTGGGGGGGAAAAAAGGTGAATGAGTGGAAAAACTTGGCATAAGTATTACGTTTCATGTGTATATTGTCATTTTGATTCTTGTGCTGTTGTTTGACGTTTAATTTTTATACGTCATCTATCTTCAACTAATTTTCCTTGGGGCTTGCATTTTATTTCTCTTTATTCTTTATAATGCCCTAAGTAAATATGCTAGAAATGAGGCAGATCCTTAAAAACTTAGTCTAAACTTAATCTCATTTGACTTTTAATTGGGCTAAATCTTGTCTGAATTTGCTTTCGTTATTTATTTACAAAGCAATTCACAGTACAAGGTTGTAAGAGGTATATGTAATTTATATAATAAAATACTTTTGGAGGGTCCACTATTACACTCAAAGCGATAATTACAAATGAGTTTTATTTCTTTAGTGAGCCATTTTGGACCATCTGCTAGTGCTTACTGTGTGCACTGAACTTATCTTTAGTGTCATATCTGTTAAAATATTTTGTCATTCAGGTTTGTTAGTGTTTCAGGTTGATCTTTTCAGTTAACTGAAATTAATAAAACTTTACCATATATAAAGACAGGCGACAGCAGTGTAGCAAAAAAAAAAGAAAAGAAAAAAATCTCTAGACCAGAAACCTTCTTCTCTAGAGAGGTTCGAGCACTTTAACAAACTCTATGGCTTTGACCAAATTACTTAATTTCCCAAAGTGCTTCAGGTTTACTCTTTGCAAAGACATTTTTACCTGAACTTCCCAAACTGAAGTTATTTAAGCTTTCTTGGATTAATAGTATTTGCTGACTACCTCATGCATGTGGGCTTTCTGATTTAATTTATAGTAAATTATTATAAATTATTATTTATTATTAAAATGGCAGCTTGAATTTACAGGGTTTCAATCTTCTAAAAGTTTTAGTTTAACAAGCATGAAGTTCTTATGTATTCATTAATGCTTTGTACTTTTGGAATTATAGTAGATAAAATATTGCTATTGACTGAGGGGATACTAAAATTTTAGCTAGAAAGGCAAGTATAAAATATATGATAGTTTTATGCATTTATCTTTATTATATATAAAGGCCAGCTGTGGTCTGTCATCTCTCAGGCAGAAATACCCAGAAGTATACCCAGAAGAAGAAAGGACCTTCTTTGTAGAACAAACCAGTCTTTCAGAGAGAGCTCAGCCTTCACCATGGCTCCCCTATAGAAAGAAGCTGCCACTCTTGATCTTGTCAGATACAGGTTTCCTCCAGGGAGTTATTTTTCTACTATTAATTCATGTCATGGCAGAGAAATTGTTTTGGTTATTTTTTCTTTTGTTGCCACAGTCTTTGAAATGGAAAATCAGGTGCATCAACCTAATTTTAGTCTTAAAAAGAATCAACGAATACAAAATTTCAATTTTTTTCCCCCATTGAACTGCTTTAATGGGTCTCAAAATTCTGTGACAGATTTTTGGTCCTTGTTTCCATTTAAAAAGTACTGATTTTAAAAACTAATAGCTTAAAACTGCCACACAAAAACAAATGGTCCACAAAACATTCCTTTCCTTCTGAAGGTTTTATGATGCATTGTTATCACTAACCAGTCTTTTACTATTAAGTTTAAATGGCCAATTGAGACAATTTTGAGACTGTTTTCCCACCACTGATTAAGACTGGGGTGGCAGGTGTTATGGGTAATATTCATTGAGCTTTCTGAGCTTTCTGGGCAGGCTTGGTGACCGTGCCGGCTCCAGCAGGCTTCTTGTCTGCTGCCTTGACAACGCCCACAGCAACTGTCTGTCTCATATCATGAACATCAAAACAACGGGAGGAGGATAGTCAGAGAAACTCTCAACACACATGGGCTTGCCAGGAACCATATCAATGACAACAGCATTACCAGATTTCAGGAATTTGGGGCCAGCTTCCAGCTTCTTGCCAGAGTGGCGATCAAGCTTCTCCTTCAGCTCAGCAAACTTGCAAGCAACGTGAGCTGGGTGATAACCCAGCACAGGTGCATAGCCAACACTGATTTGGCCTGGATGGTTCAGGATAATCACCTGAGCAGTGAAGCCAACTGCTTCCATTGGTGGGTCATTTTTGCTGAAATTTTTTTATTAGTAATAGTCAATAGTACAAATATTTCTGCGCAAAAACACATAGAATTAAACCTGATTTATGAACATTTCAAGTTTTAGACTTTTGTGATTTTCCCTTTTTTAAAAATATTTTTGAGGAGTTTTTGAATGGGTCTATTGTGCATTAAATATGTCTTTTAAGAGTTTTTGGTGTTGAGCAAATAATTTCATTTAGTTTAACCAAGGCCACATTCAAAGTGGGACCCAAGAAAAGCTCAAGTGGACTCAGTGAAAAGCCAGTTGAAGGATTATTTTTTATATAGGGAGTATTATGATTAGAGCTCTATTGATCATTCACTCCCCAAAAATCCCTAGTGGCTTCCTATTACTTGTAGAATGAAATCAAAACTCTTCACCCTAACATTTAAGGTCTTTCCTAGGATGATTCCAGCTCATTTTTCCATCCTTGCTTTATATCCCAGAACTCTAGGGGACAGAGCTGTCTGCTTTCCCCTAGATGTATACTCTATGCTTTCCCTCCCTAGGGTCTTTGTTCTTGCACTTTCATCTCATTCACATGTACCCAGTTTACCTTCCGTTGAAAGGTTACTCTCCACGCCCAGTTCAAAAGGTCTCACCTTCATGAAGCCTTTAGGAATTCCTCACTGGCTTCTCAACTCCCATAATTCCCTCCTCCACCCCACCCCCATACAGTTTGTAACTTTTACAGGACTTATTTT
>PVIY010064763.1:0-10029 GCA_004026745.1 Myrmecophaga tridactyla
GCTTTCAAACAAGCTTGTTTCTGCCTATGCCTGTAGCAGTTGCAGCCTGAGAAACCCTATCGCTCTATCCAAATGCAGTCAAGCCTTTGTAGAAACACATCCACAAAAACCAGTTTCTTTCTTTTTTCTTTTGCCGTCAGCCCTGCCCCCTTTGCCCCAGGGCAAAAATCAGCAACCTCTGCTTTGACCAGGTTCAGCTGAGCTAGGGGCCTATTTTTAGTAATCAGAATTTGTGGTTTAATTCTACATTTGAAGCTTAATTGTGCTCAGCCCCTGTTGCTGGTAATGTCCCTTTCCTTTCCCCTCTGGGAAGCAGCCTGCAGGGGCATGGCACTGGCCTCCGCAGCTTGGGGTACTCTTGGTTCTGGGGGGCTTGCAGCTGGTCCAACTGGTCCCGACTGGGGTACCTGTGTGTCTGGTCACTGATGTGGCCCCAGCAGTTGTTTTGTACTGTTCCTGGTTATTTACTAGCTGTTCTGGAGGACAAACTAAATTCTACACCTCACTAAGCCACCATGTTGGCCCTTTTTCTGGTGACTTAGTTTTATTTCCTTCTTCAGGGATAAGCTGTGATCCAAGCATCATTTATTGAATAAAATTGTCTTGTTCACCTACCTCTACCCTCCTTCTTCAGTGCCTTTTCTCTTGAATATTAGTTTTTCATATACGTACCAATATGAGCTAGTTTTATAAGGGCTGAAATCTGTGAGGGCTAGTCTCTCGTCCCCTCCCCGCCCCACCGCAACCCAACCCACCCCACCGCACCTCCATTCTTCTTCAGGGTCATCTTGGATTTCTTGGCTTTTATTGTCCAAAAACAAAATGAAGTATTTTATTGGAATTGAGTTTAATTTATAGATCATTTTGTTTAGACTTGACGTCTTTGTGATATTTAACTTCACAATCCATTAAAATATCTCTACGTTTAATTGTGTTCTTTAATGTTTCCGCTAAGGATTCATAATTTTCATCATAAAAGTCTGTATTTTTGCTAAATAATTTATTTCTAGATACTCTACCTTTTTCTTGTGTTATTCCATTGTCTAGAGCTGCCAATACATTGTTTAGTAGAACAGGTGATAGTGGGCATCTTTTTCTTATTACTGATTTTAAAGGGAGTGTTTTTAATATTTTGTAATTAAAAATGATGTTTGCTATACATTTTTAGTAACTACTGTTTAGTAGGTTAAAGAAGTTCCCCCCATTGATATTTTGCTCAAAGTTTTTTTTTTCTTTTTTTTTTTTTTGCCTGCTGAGCCACTGTGGCCCGCCCACAAAGTTTTTTTTAATCATAAATGGCTACCTAATTTTTCAAATCTATCTATATGTTATATAGATAATATATATATAATCTCTAGGTTATTTGAGATTATTGTGTTTTTCCTCAATTTATTTGAAGTATATAATTTGAAGAATATAAATTTTATATTATATAAACTACTCTTGTATTTTGGGATAATCTACTTGGGTGTTGTTCTAGTTTGCTAGCTGCCAGAATGCGATATACCAGAAATGGAACAGCTTTTAAAAAGGGGAATTTATTAAGTTGCACATTTACAGTTCTAAGGCCATGAAAAATATCCAGTATTAAAGCAAGGCTATAGAAATGTCCAATCTAAAACATCCAGAGAAAGGAAACTGATGATGTTCAGGGCATCTGTCTGAACTGAAAAGGAACATGGTGAATGCAGTGACATCTGCTAGCTTCCTCTCCAGGCTTTTTGTTTCCTGAGGGTCCTCCGGGGGTGTATTCCTTCTTCATTGCCAAAGGTTTCTGGCTGCGTGGGCTCTTGTAGTTCTCATGGCTCTCTCCAAACTGTTTTCATCTTTTAAAGGATTCCAGTAAACTAATCAAGACCTACCTGGAATGGGTAGAGTCACATCTCCCTGTAATCAAAGATTAATACCCACAATTGGGCATGCCACATCTCTGTGAAGATAATCTAATCAGCTTTCCAACCTACAGTACTAAGTAGGGATTAAAAGAAATGGCTGCCTCCACAAAATGAATCAGGATTAATTCATGGCTTTTCGAGGGTACATAATCCTTTCAAACTGGCACAAGCATTACGTATGATTTAATTTTTTAAACTGATGTTTTAGTTTCCTAGGCTGCTTAAAGCAAATACTATGAAATGGCTCAGCTTGAACAATGGGAACTTATTAGCTTATAGTTTTGGGCCAAGAAAATGTCCAAATCAAGGTAATACTTTCTTCCTGAAAATTGGCTGCTGGCAGTCCTTAATTCTGCTGCCACTTGATGGTGTCTGCTGGTCTCTCCTGTCTCTTTCAAGTTTTACTGATTCCAGCTTCTTGCTTCCATAGCTTTCTTTCCCTCAGTATCCATTCTGTTTATAAAGAACTTCAGTAAGAGGATTAATCCTGAATTGGGTGGGTCACACTTTAACTGTAGTAACCTCATCAAAAGGATCTATCAATGGGTTCGCACCCACAGGAATGGATTAGATTTAAGAGCATGTTTTTTTTTTTGGTACATACAGCTTCAGACCACCACAAAAGCCTCCTATTTTATCTTGAGGGAGTTTTTGCTGAAGTATGTGGTTATAGGAATTTTTGCAGGGGTTTTTTTTTTTGTCGTTTTTTTTTTAACTTATTCAGATAAAATTGATTTTATTATTTGTTTGCTATATTTATTTTTGTTTTTCTTTTATTTGCTGTATTTTAAGTATCTACTGAGTCTGTTTTTATTTTTATTATTATTTTTTTAAACATGGGCAGGCATCGGGAATCGAACCCGGGTCCTCGGGCATGGCAGGCAAGCATTCTTGCCTGCTGAGCCACCGTGGCCCGCCCTGTTTTTATATTCTTAATATTGGGTGTTTATACTTTCTTCTTTTCAAGATGCTTATCTGCAGTTTGCCATTTTTTTGTTTTTTTAAAGACTAGAAAAAATTTTGCTTTAGATTTATCTCTTGTAAATGTCATACAGTGGGTTTTAAAAAAAATCTTACATATATTTGTAAAATTATTCTATTTACATTATTATGATTATTGATATACTTGAACTTGTTTCTTGCATTCCATGCTGTACATTCCTGTGCCTTACTGTCCCTTTTCATTTTTGCCATTTAAACATATTGATAATTTTCTTCTTCTATTTTTCTAGCTTTACTTACTTGTTAGAACAAATTAAAAATTTTACCCCCCTCCTGAACAACACAAAGACTCACCTCCTCAAGACTTACATTATATTTTACTTCAGATATTTTAGTTCTTTGTTTTCTTAACAATTTCTCAGATTATGTGTTTCTATCATTGTTCTTATTTTAAATACAGTCAGTGCTTATTAAGAAATTTAACAACATTGTTTACCAACTTTTTGCTCTTTGTTTCTTTTCAATTCTTGAACTTTCCTCCTGGGGTCATTTTTCTTCTCCCTAAAATATATCATTTAGACATCCGTTTAGTGTAGATATTTTAGTAATAAATGTTTATATTTATTTAAATGTCTGATTTTTGTCTTTGTCATTAAAAGACATTTTATCCAGGTACATGATTTTATGTTGATAATCATTTTCTTTTATACTCTTTACAGATTATTTAGTTTTCTACCAATTTCCATCATGCTATAGAGAAACAGGCTATCAATCTAGTTGTCATTTCTTTGGAGGTAATTGCTCTTATTATTTGGTTCTTCTTAATATATTTTTGTCTGCTGTTTTCAGTATTATTGTCATGTGCCTGGACATGATTATATATATATTTTAATTAGTACTCTTAGAGGTACATTATGTTTCCTATGTGTGTGTATTCACTTCCTATCTGTTCTAGAGATTTCTCACCCATTTTATTTTCAAACGTTGTGACTTTTCCATTTACTTTCTGCCTTCTGGGATTCGAATTAAACACATATTGCACACAAGTACTAGACGCAAATATATACTGTATATTTTATTAAATAAAATGCCAAGACAGAAAAACTGGTCTACGATGTAAGAAATCAGAATGATGGTTTCCCTGGGGAACATGAGTAGTTACTAGAAGATAGGGCATGAGGAGGCCCTGGGGCAATGGTAATGTTTTGTTTATTTTGTTTTTTTCTAGTGGAACCAAGCCATTGTGAAACACGCTAGTGAAAGTAGGGTTTTCAGTTTGTGAAAGTTTGAGTTGTACATTTATATGCACTTTTCTGTATTTATATTGTACTTCAATAAGTAGTTGAAAGATATTTGCTATAATTTTTCTTCCAGAGGGAAACTGAAGTACTGGGATAGTGAGGCTATCAATAGTGGATTCTGAGCAGGCCCCAGAATGTTGTTCTCCATTCCCACCATTAACCCCAAGCAGTGTTATTTATGTTAGTTACACTGTATGGGTTTTAATTATGAGTTAGATCAAGAGACTTCTAGTCTTCCTTTTTTTTGGCATGGCCATGCTCTGGTAACTGAAACCTGATCCTTGGCAGATACATCTAGTCTTTTAGTGGTGGTAAATGTGTTTATCCCTCTTTGAGAGCTTTTAAATGTTGGTAGAGAAGTTATTTATCTCCAAAACTCAACACTTTATCTACTTCAAGTGAAGTGGATGGTTGAATTATGTTTCTTGGAACCTGTTTATTTCCTCTCTGGGAAGGATGATGCTGCTTCAGCAGAAAAGGGATAAATTTATATAAATGTAATATCTCACTACAATTAAGGAAGTGGATACTTAAAGATCTAAAGGTAGACCCAATCAAAACCGCCAATCCTAAAGAATACCTACGGTATTTATATAACATTTTGCAAAGGTTTCATGTACTAGGGTAACTTTCCAGAAATCTGTAACCTCCAGATGGATCCCTGGACCAGATAAGTCCTGAAATGCAGAGGTGCTAGCCTCTCCAGAACATCAGCTAATTCCATCCCCCATCCCATATTATCAACTGCCCCTTCCAACATGAAAAAGTTAGAAAGGGCACAGCCCAGATACCCCTAAAGAGTTGAAGAAAGTTCAAAGGTGATGGTGGAGTTATACAGAGAAAGTCGGGTTTAACAAATGAGTATGATTGCTGAATCATTATATTGTTATTTCTTTTAGTCTCCAGTACCTTAGAACAGCTAGAAGTAAAAACCTAAAATTGTGGAATTGTAACCCATACCAAACTCTGAAATCTGTTCTACAACTAATTGTTGTGATGCCCTTGAAATTTATTGCTTTTTTGTGTATATGTTATTTATCACAAAAAAAGGAAAAAAAAGAGGAGGCGTATAACAGAGAAGATAGGATTTAACAAATTAGTATGACTGCTGAATCATTATATTGATATTTCTTTTCGTCTCCAGTGTTTTGGAGCAGTTAGAAGAAAAAACAAAAAAAATTGTGGAATTGTAACCCATACCAAACTTTAAAATATGTTATTTAATTACTTGTTAAAATGTACTTGGAAATTTATTGCTTTTTTTGTATATATGTTATATTTCACAATTAAAAAAAAAGTTTAAATAAAAAGATCTAAAGATATACTAAGAAAGGGTGAGGGAAGTTCAGGGAGGGAGCTGCCCTAGGCAGATAGCTTTGACTGATAATCATCTCCTTCATGCTGCTGACTGTTGATACAAAGGACAAACGCTGGCCTTATGATTCTTGGTTTGCATATTTACTTGTGGGGGAAGTGGTTGCTGCCTTTGGACACTTGGCCTTTGTCTTTTCTTTTGAAATATTTTAGGGATTTAGTCATTTTGCATAAGTAGAGCACATAAAAGTGATTCCCCATGGGTATATGTGAATGACACCACTTCACTTTTTAATATAATACCTTTAGAAATTTGCTATGTGGAAAAGTGAATGGGAATGAGTGGTTATTTCTCTTGGATTCATTATGTACAGCTTTCTTGGGAACTTCAGATTATAGTTCAAGCTCTTTATCTTTGTTCAGTATAGTTGCTTTAAGTGACTAGATTCTTTGTATTACAAATTTACTATATAGAATATGTTACTTTAAGCTTTTTAGGAAATATCTTCTTCAGCAGGCAATATCAAAATGCATTAATTTGAGGAATCCAAAATGTAATAGACTTTTAGAGGCTCTTAAATAACATATCCTTGAGTTTTGAAGGTGAAGTTAGTTTTTGACTTTAGAGCTTTGGCACTTGTGGGTCAGACTGGAAGAGTGCAGCCCCTTATCACTGATGATAACCCGTATGTTAAATTTGGAGCTTTTAAATGTATTTTTTAACTCTAGCCTTGGATGAGAAAAATGAGGTTTAGATAAGTTTAATGATGGGCCAAGGTATTAGTTGGGAAGTTTGTTGCAAAACCATTTGTCCAGGGACTCTTCTCCAAGCAAGAAACTTCTTTTCTGATGCTATACCCTGGGTTCTTTATATATTGTAGAGATACCCTGTCAGTATCATGAAGCTGTCTTTACTGTTCCTCTAATTCATATAAGAAGAACACATCTTTCATTTGTATCACATTTTATAGAATAAAGTTTGTTCATAGACATTATTTTATTTGATCCTTATAACCACTACAACTAAACCTTAAGGAGTGGTGAAATCCCAAGTCACACGGTTATGTTACCGAGCTATAAACATGAGCCTAGTTTCCTGAGCTTCAACTTTGTCTCTTTCTCACATTTCCTAATATTATTGTGTGATGTAAATATTCTATCAGCAGAACCTGTTACCTTTAATATCACATGAATTTAATGGAACAAAGGAATAGTCAAGAAAAGTTTTCATAGGAGTGCCATGGTTGTGTATGCGCATAGGGTTCCGCCTTGACCACTGACCTAAAGAGAGACTCACACTAAAGTGAATAAGTGGAACCAAAACACCGTAATGCCCAGAGCAGTAGTAATGATAAATTTGCAGTATGGGAGAGGCAAGTCTTTGTGCCTCCCAGCAAATTTATTTGCTGGAAAGGTGAGAAGATGCTTGTATTTAGGGCTAATAGACTTTTAAAAGCCAGTTAGTAAATAGTAAATGGTGTTAAAATAGATTTCCTTTTTGGGTAATATTTTTCTCTCCTGAAAGCATTCAAATTTTTTTCAATTTTATTAAGATAAATTCACACATCATACCACCCGTCCAAAGTATACATTCAGTTACTCATAGTATCACATAGTTGTGCATCCATCCCCATGATCTATTTTACAACGTTTTCGTTACTCCAGAACAGAAAATATGAATTAAAAATAGAATCTTAATCACATCATGCCCCTTACTCCCCCCTATTGTTAACCCATAATATTGGTGTAATAAATTTGTTACTGTTGATGAAAAAATATCAAAGTATTACTGTTAACTGTAGTCCATAGTCCATGGTAGCTGTGTTTTTCTCCTATATACCTCTTTATTTATTTATTTATTTTATATTTGGAGTACTTCATGCAAGAACTTATTTATATACATGACTTTAAACAGCCACTTTCAGTTAAATTCACTTACAATGTGGCACTATTATTTATAATCCCCAAAATGAGCTACCATCACCTCTGCCCATTCCCAAACATTTAAGTTCAACCTTGTTCCCAGTTCTGTATACATTAGATTACCACCCCCACTTCTCTAGTTTCTGTCTATCTTTAGGTACCTTATGATCTACATTTCAAGACTCTGAACTTACATTTTCTAGTTAGTTCATATTGGTGAAATCATACATTATCTGTCCATTTGTGTCTGGCTTATTTCACTCAGCATTATGTCCTCAAGGTTCATCCATGTTGTCACATGGAAAGCATTTTTTACTCTCCGGAGTAACTACTAGCCAGGAGTCTCTGTCAGTAAAAATATAATATAGCATACAAAGTAATAATGATAATAGAGTATATTCTTAACCCAGTAAAAAATCTTTTGCTGACTTAATTTCAGTGGACAGTTTTCATCAATGCAACTCCAAATGGAGAGACAGGACTGTATTATGAGTCTTGTAATGATGATAATTATAATGATAAATATCTGTTTATTTGATTGATTCATTGATTTATTCACTGATTATTCCTTTTGTGTCTACTAGGCCAGATATTTTGCTGGGTATTAGGAGCATCATTGTGAGCAAGAATGGTCCCTGTGCCTCCTAAGAGTTAGTCAAAGAAAAGATTATTGAGCAAATAATTAAGTAACATAGAGGAATTAAAAGAATAGTTAGAAATATAGAGAGGAAGACTAGGGAAATTAAGTGTAGGGAAAGTTTCCAAGAGGAGACTGAATTTTAGCTGTGGCTCAAGAATGTATAAAAAGAGATAAGGAAAAATGATCCAGGCTGAGGGAACAGTATATGTGAAGACCTGAAGTTGAGAGATATCATGAACCAAAGCATTGTACAAATAGTGCTGAAAAGGTAGGCGTTAGCTGCTGAAAGTGCCCTCAAGGCTACAGAAAGGTTTTTAGACTTTATCCATTGAGGAGTTTTAGGTAGAGAAATAGCACAATCAGGCCCGCATTTTTAAAATATCTTTTTGACGACAGCTTTTGTTTTGTTAAATCCACCTTATGACCAAGTTGGGTTTAATGCAGAAATGCAAAGTTAGTTTATATTAGAAAATCCATCACTGTAATTCACTGTAACAGAATAGAGGAGAAAAACCACATGATTGTTTCAGTAAATACAAAGAAAATGCTTGACAAAATCAGTACACATTTATATTAGCTAAGGTTCTAGAGGAACAGAATCAGCAGTAAGACCAATAAGTCTTACTTATAGTGACTACTTCTTGCTCACTAGGTCCAATCAACACCATGTCATCAATATAATGGACCAAGTGATGTCTTATGGGAGGGATCAATGATCTAGGTTCCTGTGGACAAGATTATGACATAGAGCTGGAGAGTTTATGTACCCCTAAGGTAGGACAGTGAAAGTATATTGCTGACCTTGCCAGCTGAAAGCAAACTGTTTCTGGTGGGCCTTACTAAGAGCTATTGAGAAAAAAAGGGTTTGTCAGATCAATAGCTGCATGCCAGGTACCAGGGGATGTGTTGATTTGCTCAAGTAGTGATACTACATTTGGAACAGCAGCTGCAATTGGAGTCACCACCTGGTTGACCTTACGATAATCCACTGTCATCCTCCAGGACCCATCTGTTTTCTGCACAGGCAAATGACCCTGCATCCTTCAAGTCCTTAAGAGTGGCACTAATCTCTGCAATCCTTCCAGAAATCTGGTATTGCTTCTGATTTACTGTTTCACTAGGTAGGGATAGTTCTAGTGGCTTCCACTAGAAGCCCTCACTCCATGAGTCAGAGAGCCAATGTAGGAATTCAGCCAATTGCTGAGTATGTCTGTTCCAATTATGCATTCTGGAACTGGAGAAATAACTACAGAATGGGTCCAGGGGACCCACTGGACCCACTGTGAGATGGACCTGAGCTAAAACTCCATAATTACCTGACCTACATTAGCCCCCACTCTGACTGGTGGACCAGAGTGACATTTTGGGTCCCCTGTAATTAATGTCACTTCTGAACCAGTGTCTAACAATCCCTGAAATATCTGATCATTTCCTTTTCCCCAGGGCGCAGTTACCCTGGTAAAAGGCCGTTTCTCTCTTTGGGGAAATCTTGGAGGAAGATTAACAGTATAAATTTGTGACAGTGTAACAGGTCCTCCCTCAAAAGGACCTGGCATTCCCCTCATTCAAGGAGCTCTGGGTCTGTAAACTGTCTCAAGTCTGGAAATTGATTAAGGGGACATGACTCTGTGTTTTTGTAATTCAGGTTAGATTTCAGTTCACTTGACCTAGAACTCTTCTGCTTATACAGCTCAAACAAAAATTT
This sequence comes from Myrmecophaga tridactyla, assembly GCA_004026745.1. Lineage (NCBI taxonomy): Eukaryota > Metazoa > Chordata > Mammalia > Pilosa > Myrmecophagidae > Myrmecophaga > Myrmecophaga tridactyla. The sequence goes on from PVIY010064763.1 coordinate 9,721, forward strand.
AGTAAACTGCCCAACTACTAAGTACCCCTATGGTCTACTAGCCAAGCCACAAGTCTCTGTAAGTCAGATTAGTTTGACTCCTGCTTTGCGTTTGCTGTTCATTATGGTGGCCACGCTACCTTGTCTATGGTGATTAACTATCGCCACATGGCTTCTGCCAACTTGGGATTCAATCATCCCCATTGTGTTTAAGGATTCCAGCTCAGTGACAGCAGATCCCACAGTAATATCTGACCTACAGAGAAGTGTAACTACAGAGCTCTTCAAGGATGATGAAGCTAGTCTCACAAATTTATTTCTCACTGTTCT
>PVIY010064764.1:0-10049 GCA_004026745.1 Myrmecophaga tridactyla
GGCTCTGAAAGTCAACATTACCCTATATAGCAACCATTAAAGAAGCTAAAAAACAAATCAAACTTCTGATTAAAGATGTTAATGAAGCTGATCTAATTAAAACTAAAGAAAATCAGAATACAGAGTAAAAAAGTAATGCTGTCTGTATTTTAAGACTTTAACTTCTGCATGAGACCAAAGGAAGAAAAATTTATTTTGTCCAAATATTAAATTTCCTGTAACACACTATCTAACTTAACCTGTTATAGTAGTGACATTCGGGTGTCAACTTGGGCAGGTGATAGTGTTCAGGTATCTGTTGCTGTGGACTTAAATCATCAGCATGTGAATTTCATCTATGGATGATTACATCTGTGGGTGGCTAAGGGAAGTGCCTTCTGCTATGAGTGATGTTTAATGTAATTAGCTGGAAGCGTAAAAGGAGAGCTCAGAGGAGAGAGAAGGCACTCAGTGCAGCTCAGCGCAGCTCAGCACACCTCAGAGCTTTGTTCTCTATCTGTTCTTTGGCATTCAGTTCAACTTATTTTAGGCCTCTAGCATAGCTATTCAGAATTTTTCAGCTTTCATTTTTCTGGTTTTTGTCCTGTCTATATAAAACCATTCTTTGAGGAAGGTCTCTCAGACATGCCTTAATTCTACCCTTGTCTGGGGTAGTGCTGAAGCCTGAGAATGCTTGCAGTTCTAGCTAATGAGCTATTAAGAAATAAAAATAAATAAATAAAAGACTCATGCCAGACATGCCTTCCCATCGCACCCCACCTCTCATCCCCATTTTCCTGCAACTCAATCCCCTGGGACAGGATTCCTCTACTAGAGCCTAACCGGAGGGCTATTTGCACATAGTGAGTTAGATGGAAGAGCTATTAAAGCTTTAAAAGAATTAAATGAAGATGGTGCATTGGCAATTCTCCAACAGTTTAAAGATAGCGATCTTTCTCATGCTCAGAACAAAAGTGGCTTTTTATGTGGAGTCATGAAAATTTACAGGCAGAGAGAAAAAAATGGGACCAAAGTAGCAGATTCTAGCAAAGTACCAGGTGAGGCAAAAATTAAAACACTCTTATAAAGAACACACTACATACTTGATGTGCCCACTGGACATGAGAAGTATGGGGGGCCGCCTCCAGATTCCATTTATCCAGGTCAGCAGCCTTCTGTTGGCAAGGAGATATTTGAAGGGAAGATGCCGAGAGATATATTTGAAGATGAACTTATTCCTTTATTTGAAAAAGCTGGACCTGTATGGGATCTTTGTCTAATGATGGACCTATACACCAGTCTCAACAGAGATTATGTTAGTCATTTTTTGTACAAAAGAAGCTGCTCAAGAGGCTGTTATATTGTATACCAATCATGAATTCATTCTGGAAAACATATTGGTGTCTGCATATCAGTTTCCAATAATAGGCTTAAAATTTTTTTTGATTGTATAATATATATACAAAGCAAAGAAAGAAAAAAGCAACAATTTTCAAAGCACTCTTCAACAAGTAGTTACAGGACAGTTTCCAGAGTTTGTCATGGGTTACTTTTCCATCATCACAGATTTTTCCTTCTAGCTGCTCTAGAACATTGGAGGCTAGAAGGATTTTTTTTTATCATTGCAATGGACTTTTTTTTCTATTTTGTGAAAAATAGCATATATGCAAAAAAGTAATAAATTTCAAACCACGTAGCAACTATTAGTTGTAGAGCAGATTTCAAAGTTTGGTATGGGTTACAATTCTACAATTTTAGGTTTTTACTTCTAGCTGCACTAAGATACTGGAGACTAAAAGAAATATCAATATAATGATTCAGCAGTCATACTCATTTGTTAAACACTACCTTCTCTGTGTAACTCCACCATCACCTTTGATCTTTCTCCCATCTTTAAGGGTATTTGAACTATGTCCATTATAACTTTTTCATGTTGAAGGGGGCTGTCAACAATATGAGATTGTGGGTTGGGACTAGTTGATGTCCTGGAGAGGCTGGCCCCTCTACATTTCAGGACTTACCTGGCCTAAGGAAACATATGGAGGTTATAGGTTTCTGGAAAGTTACCCTAGTGCATGGAACCTTTGTAGAATCTTATATAATGCCCTCGGTGTTCTTTAGGATTGGCAGGAATGGTTTTGGTTGCGGGTTGGCAAGTTATGATAGGTAGTAACGTCTAACTGAAGCTTGCATAAGAGTGACCTCCAGAATAGCCTCTTGACTCTATTTGAATTCTCTCAGCCATTGATACCTTATTTGTTACACTTCTTTTCCCCCTTTTGGTCAGGATGGCATTGTTGAGTCCATGATGCCAAGGCCAGGCTCATCCCTGGGAGTCATTTCCAGTGTCACCAGGGAGACTTTCACCCCTTTATGTCATGCCCCCATAAGGGGGAGGGCAATGACTTCACTTCCAGAGTTGGGCTTAGAGAGAGTGAGGCCACTTCTGAGCAACAAAAGAGGTCTTCTAGAAGTGACTCTTAGGCATAGCTATAGGTAGGCTAAGCTTCTCTGTTATATACATAAGCTTTACAAGAGCAAGCTTCAAGATCAAGGGCTTGGCCTATTGATTTCAGTGTCCCTCATGTTTGACACAGTATCCAGGGTTTCCCTGGTGATAAAGTTTAATAGTTCCATATTTTCTCTCCCATCCCTGAAGGTATTTTTCTGATCCTTTTTGATTATCTGCTTAATATACTCTGGGATGTATCCAGGCATTACATTAAACTATACAGGATTAAAGGCCCTCATTCTTATTCTGGGCTTCCTGTGTTTAAATGATGTATGCAGACAAGTTGATTTAGATTATGTGCTACAGAAGATTTAGATTCTGGACAAAATAAACTTTTTTCCCTTTGGTCTCAAAAAGTAGGTGAGGTTCTAAAATAACAGACAATATCTTCCTTACTCCTGCATTCTGAATTACCTTAATCCTGGCCTAATCAGCTTCATTCTTCTCTCTAAATACCATGTTATACATATATAAAACAGCCCCTTAAAATCCAGAAATAATAATTACCAATCCTGACTAAATATAACTGCTATAAGAGCTTACAATCTAGGCCCCTATTTTCTTATAAGCATATGAGACCATACAATAATTGCTCTTACAATTGCATGCTTAAAGTACAATAAGCATATGAGGCCATAAAATAATTGCTCTTTTGTTTCTGGCTTATTGTCCCACAGTTTCATTCACAATGTTGCATTCCTCATAACTTCATTCCTTTTTGTAGCAGCACAATATTAGATCATATATATACACCATCATTCACCAATCTACTTCTCAGTGCATCCTTCAGCCACCTCCATTTATTAGGCATCAGGTATAATGTCTGAAGTCTACAGTTCATCAATACTCTCAATTTTAGATAATTTCATTGTTCCCAAGAGAAAGATAACCTCACTCTCACCAAACAGAAAATCTAAACCTCCCCTTAACTCTTGTCCCCCTCCCCATTATTTACCCCTGGTGTTGCTGTGGTACTGCTGATATTTTCCTGTTAAACACAGCCCATAGCATGCAATTGCAGCTTTCCCCCTATACCTCAAAATTATACACTCTTTGTACGAGAGTCATATCTTTGAAGTAGTTCATCAAGAACTTATTTATATTTGTAGTGTTAATCAGTGGGACACATGAGTCTATGCAACCGCTTTCCATCATGTTCACCTTCAACATGGTAATATTACTTATAGACCCACTAGTGAATTACCTTCACTTCTATCCATTCCCTTACATTTGAGTTCAACCTTATTAGCTAACCATTCATCCATCTCTAGCTTCCATGTTTCTCTAGGTCCCCTATATTCTGTATGATAAGCCTCTGATTTTACTTTTATCATGGTCATAAAAGTGGAGTCATACAGTTTCTATCCTTTTTTGTCTGGTTTATTTTACTCAGCATTATGTCCTGAAGGCTCATCCATTTTGTCATGTGCTTCAGGATGTCATTTCATCTTACTGCTGCATAATATTCCCTCAAATATATATGACATTTTGTTAATCCACTCGTCTGTTGATGAGCATTTGGATTGTTTCCATCTTTTGGCGATTGTGAATAATGCTACTATGAATGTCTCTGTGCAAACGTCTGTTCATGTCACTGCTGTCAGTTCTTCTGGGTATATCCCAAGTAGTGTTATTGCTAAGTCATAGGGCAACTCAATATTTAGTTTCCTAAGAAACCACAAAACTGTCTTCCATCATGGCTGTACCATTATACCTTCCCACCAGCAGTACGTAAGTGTCCCAGTTTCTCCACATCCTCTCCAACATTTGTAATTTCCTGTTTGTTTAATAGCAGCTATTCTTATAGGTGTGAGGTCATATCTCATTGCATCTTTTTTTTTTTTTTTTACATGGACAGGCACTAGGAATCAAACCTGGGTCTCTGGCATGGCAGGCAAGAACTCTGCCTGCTGACCCACCCTTGCCCACCCATCTCATTGTATCTTGAGCTGCATTTTCCTATAGCTAACGAAAATGAACATCGCTTCATGTGCTTTTGAGCCATCTGTACTTGCTCTTCAGAAAAATGCTTATTCATATCTTTAGCCCATTTTATAATTGAGCTGTTTGTTCTTTTGTTGTTGAGTTATATGATTTCTTTATGTATACAGGATTTCAAACCTTTGTCCGATGTGTGATTTCCAAATATTTTCTCCCATTGAATTGGTTGCCTCTTCACCTTTTTGACAAAGTCTTTTTAGGTGCAGAAAGCATTTGATTTTGAGGAGTTCCCATTTATCTATTTTTTTTTCTTTTGTTGCTTGTGCTTTGGGTGTAAAGTTTAGGAAGCTACCTCCTATTACTATGCCTCGAAGATGTTTCCCTACATTTTCTTCTAGAAGCTTTACGGTGCTAGTTCTTATATTTAGGTGTTTGATCCACTTGAGTTAATTTTTGTATAAGGTGTAAGGTAAGTGTCCTCTTTCATTCCTTTGGCTATTGATATCTAGTTCTCCCATGCCCACATTGAAAAGACTACTTTGTCCCAGTTTAGTGGATTTGGGGGCCTTGTCGAAAATTAGTTGACCATAGATTTGGTGGTCTATTTCTGCACTCACGATTTGATTCCATTGGTCAATACTTCTATCTCTGTGCCAGTACCTTGCTGTTTGGACCACTGTAGCTTTATAATAAGTTTTAAAGTCAGGAAGTATTAATTCTCCCACTTCTTTCTTCTTTTTTAGAATGCTTTTAGCTATTTGGGGTCTTTTACCCTTCAAGATGAATTTGGCAACTAGCTTTTCCAAATCTTCAAAGTACATTGTTGGAATTTTTATTGGTACTGCATTGAATCTGGAGATCAATTTGAGTAGAATTGACATCTTAACTATATTTAAATTTCCTATCCATGACATCTTGATTATATTTAAACTTCTTATCTATGAATCTTTCCACCTATTTAGATCTTCTTTTATTATTATTATTTTTTACCATTGTAATGTAGTTTTCTGTGTATAAGTCCTTCACATTCATAGCTAAGTTCATTCCTAGGTACTTGATTCTTTTAGCTGCTATTTTCAATGGAATTTTTCTCCTCAACTGACTGCTCAGTTAAGTCATTGTTTGTGCATAGAAACATTACTGATTTTTGTACAATAATTTCATATACCTCCACCTTGTTGAATTTTTTTATTAGCTCTAGTAACTTTGTTGTAGATTTCTCAGGATTTTCCAAGTATAGTATCATGTTCTATGCAAATAATGAAAGTTTAATTCTTCCTTTCCAATTTGGATGCCTTTTATTTCTTTTTCCTGCCTGATTGCTCTAGCTAGAACTTCTAGTACAATGTTGAATAATAGTGGTGACAGAAGTCATCCTTGTCTCATTCATGATCTTAGGGGGAAAGATTTCAGTCTCTGTCCATTGAGGACAAAACTGGCTATTGGTTTTTCATATATGCCCTTCATCATATTGAGGAAGTTACCTTTGGTTCCTACCTTTTGCAGTGTTTTTATCAGAAAAGGATGTTGAATTTTGTCAAATGCCTTTTCAGCAACAATTGAGATGATCATGTGATTTTTCCCTATTGATTTGTTAATGTGCTGTATTACATTAATTGATTCCTCTTGTGTTGAACCAACCATCCTTGCATTCCTGGTATAAACCCCACTTGGTCATGATGTATAATTCTTTTAATACATTGTTGGATTCGATTTGCTGGTATTTTGTTGAGAATTTTTGCATCTATGTTCATTAGATAGATTGGCCTATAGTTTTCCTTTCTTATAGCATTTTTGCCTGGTTTTTGTATTAAAGTGATGTTAGCTTCATAAAAAGGGTTATGTAGTGGTCCTTTTCCCTCAACTTTTTGGAAAAGGTGGAGCAGGATTAGTGTTAGTTCTTTCTGGAATGCTTGGTAAAATTCCCCTGTAAAACCATCTGGCCCTGGGCTTTCCTTTGTAGGAATATTTTTGATGACTGATTGAAATTCTTTACTTGTGATTGGTTTGTCGAGATCTTCTATTTCTTCCTGAGTCATTGTAGCTTGTTTGTGTGTTTCTAGGAATTTGTCCATTTCATCTAAGTTGTCTAGTTTGTTGGGGTATAGTTGTTTGTAGTATCCTGTTATGATTTCTTTTATTCCTTCAGGGTCTGTGGTAATGTACTTCTTTTCATTTCTGATTGTGTTTATTTGCATACTCTCTCTTTTTTCTTTGTCAGCCTTGATAGTGGCCCATCAATTTTATTGATTTTCTCAAAGAACCAACTTTTGGTTTTATTGATTCCTTCTATTGTTCCTTTGTTCTCCCATTCATTTAACTCTGCTTTAATGACTGTTATTTCTCTTCTCCTATTTGCTTTGGGATTAGTTTGCTATTCTTTCTCAACTTCCTCCAGGTGAGCAGTTAAGTCCTCAAGTTTTGCTCTTTCTTCTGTTCAAATATAGGATTTAGGGTAATACATTTCCCTTTCAGCACTGCCTTTGCCATATCCCTTAAGTTCCAATATGTTGTATTCTCATTTTCATTCATCTCCAGATAGCTACTGATTCCTTTAGCAATTTCTTCTCTGACCCACTGGTTGTTTAAGAGTGTTATTTAATATCCATATACTTGTGAAAGTTCTCATTCTTTGGTGGTTATTGATATCCAGCTTCATTCCATTGTGATCAGAGAAAGTGCTTTGAATAATTGTAGTGTTTTTAAATTTATAAAGACCTGTTTTGTGCTCCAGCACATGATCAATCCGGGAGAATATTCCATGAGCACTAGAGAAGAATGTATATCCTGGTGTTTTGGGGTATAATGACCTATACACGTCCATTAGGTCTAATTCATTTATCAAGTTGTCTAATTTCTCTATTTCTGTGTTGATCTTCTGTCTGGTTGTTATATCTATAGAGGAGAGTGGTGTATTGAAGTCTCCTACTATTATTGTTGAAACATCAATCACTCCCTTCAGTCTTGCGAATGTCTGTCTCATGTACTTTGGAGTTCCTTGCTTGGGAGCATAAACATTTGTGATTGCTATTTCTTCTTGGTGAATTGATCCTTTTATTGTTATATTGTGTCTCCTTCTTTGTCTCTTATGATGTCTTTACATTTAAAGTCTATTTTGTCTTATATTTGTATATGTGTAGCTATTCCTGCTTTCTTTTGGTTACAACTTGTGTGGAACATCTTTTTCCATCTTTCACTTTCAATCTACTTATACCCTTGTGTCTAAGATGAGTCTCCATCTGCCAATCTGTATCTTTTAATTGGTAAGTTTAATCCATTAGCATTCATAGTTATTACTGAAAAGGCATTTCTTGGATCCACCATCTTATCTTTTGGATTTTATTTGTCAGATCTATATATTCTTTTCCCTCTTCCTCTTTTTATCCTTTAAATTATGGTACTCTTCAATTCTGTGCCCTCTTCCAGACCTCCCTCTCCTGTCTTTTTTTTCAACTGTCACAACTCCCATTAGTATTTCTCGAAGGGCCAGTCTGTTATTGACAAATTCTTTCAGGATTTGTTTGCCCATCAAAATTTTAATCTCCCTCAGTTTTTAAGGACAATTTGGCTAGGTACAGAATTCTTGGCTGGAAGTCTTTCTCTTTCAGGATCTTAAACATATCATACTACTGGCTTCTCACCTCCATAGTGCCAATTGAATAGCCTGAACTCAGTCTTATATGGTTAACCTTTTATACAGTAGATTGTTTTACTCTTTTCACTCTCAGGATTTTCTTCTTCTCTTCAACATTTGACACACTGATTAGTATAAGCCTTGGGAAAGGCCTATTTGGATTATTTTATTTGGAGTTCACTGAGCTTCTCTGACTTGCATATTTATGTCCTTTATAAGGGGTGGAAAGTTTTCACCCACTATATCCTCAACTAATCTTTCTAGTCCTTTACTCTTCTCTTCTCCTTCTGGGACACCAGTGATTCTTATATTTGTGTGCTTTGTTTTGTCCATCACTTCCATGAGATCCAATTAAATTTTTCCATGTTTTTTGCCATTTCCTGTTTTGAGAGTTTGAAATTAGTTCTTCTGTCCTCTAGTTCACTTATTCTTCCTTCTGCCTCTTCAAATCTGCTGTTGTGTGTCTCTAGTATGTTTTTTATTTGGTCTACAGCATCTTTAATCTCTGTAATGTCTGCTATTTTTCAATTTATTCTTTCAAATTCCTCTTTATGCTCTTCTAGTGTCTTCTTGATTTCCTTTATGTCATTAGCCATCCCATTGATTTTATTTAGTAGATTTAGATGAACATCTTTGATTAGTTGTTGCAACATCTGTGTCTCCTCTGGTGTTTTAATTTGGTCATTAGGCTGAGCTATATCTTTGTTCATCATGATATGCTTAGTGATCTTCTGTTGTCTTCATGGCATGTAAATATCTTGACTCATTTACTTTGGAAGGTGATTTCCTTCAGTAGTCTAAAGCCTTGTGTTCTAGTTTGCTAACTGCCAGAATGCAATATACCAGAACTAGAATGGCTTTTAAAAAGAGGAATTTAATATGTTGTTAGTTTATAGTTCTATGGCCAAGAAAATGTCCCAATAAAAGCAAATCTATAAAAATGTCCAAATTAAGGTACCAACAAGTGGTTATTATCATTCAAGAAAGGCCAATGAAGTTTCTCTCTCAACTGGAAAGGCACATGGTGAACATGGTGATGTCTTTTAGCTTCCTTTCCAGGCCTCTTTCTTCATGGAGCTCCCTGGATGCTTCTCCTTTTTCATCTCCAAAGGCCTCTGGCTGGTGAACTCTGTGGTTCTCTTGTCATTCTCAACGCTCTGCTCTGTTACTCTCCTGTCATTCTCAAGCTTTCTCCAAAATTCTCCTCTTTTAAAGGATTCCAGTAAACTAATCAAGACCCACCTAGAATGGGTGGAGTCACATCTCCCTCTAATGAAAAGTCAATACCCACACAAGTGGGTGAGTAACATCTCCATGGAGATAACCTAATCAAGTCCCCAACCTCCATTATTGAATAGGGATTAAAAGAAACAGTTGCTCCCACAAGTTTGATTAGGATTAAAACATGGCTTTTCTAGAATACATAAATCTTTTCAAACCAGCACACTTTGTATTTGTGGGATGGATGTGGAGCAGGATGCAGGGCATGGGGCAGGGAACAATAGTGCAGTGATGTGTTGCAGCACAGGTAGGGGATGGTATTCTGGTGCCTTTGAGCATAAGCACCCAGTGACTGGGAGGATGTGGCTGTATGAGTGCACTGTTCTGGGGGGCAGGGCCCTGGTGTGTGCTGATCTAGGGAGTGGGTCCCTTTCTGCTCATGCACAGAATTCAAGGCAGCAGGTTGGTGTTGCACTGCATGGGCTGAGAGCAGATGTGGCTCGGCTGTGCAAGTCAGGGTTTTCCCAGAGCTGAGGGACATGACTGGGGACTATGCACTTGCACAGATATGGGAGGGCCATAAACTGATGTACACATGTGCAGAGCTGGGGATGGGGCTGCATGATTGTATGGGCTGGGGGTGGGTGTAGCCTGGGTATGAAGGTAAGTGCCCCTAGCCTTTATACACTGATAACAGCCTGCAGGGGCAGGGAGGGGTAGGTAGGGCTCAGGCAGGGCAGGGAGAGACTGCACTTTTTTTTT
>PVIY010064765.1:0-10022 GCA_004026745.1 Myrmecophaga tridactyla
CAGATGATGCTGTTTGCCATGTGCCCTTCTGGATGAGAGAAGAACCCTGACCGTGTTCACCATGTGCCTTTGCAGATGAGAGAGAAACTCTGTGTTCGACATGTGCCTTCTTGCTTGAGAGAGAAACCCTGAACTTCATCAGCCTTCTTGAACCAAAGTATCTTTCCCTGGATGCCTGTGATTGGACATTTCTATAGATGTGTTAATTGGGACATTTTCTCGGCCTTAGAACTGTAAACTAGCAACTCATTAAATTGCCCTTTCTGGGAGCCATTCCATTTCTGGTATGTTGTGTTCCAGTGCCTAGCAAACTAGAACAGTTGATCAATGGAGTTTTAGCTGAGGTCCATCTCACAGTGGGTCCAGTGGGTCCCCAGACCCATTCTGTAATTACTTCCCCATTTACAGGATGCATTTTTGGGATCAACCTACTCGGTAAATCAGAAGCAATTCCAGATTCCTGGAGGGACTGCAAAAAATAGTGACAGTCTTAAGGACTTCAAGGATGCAAGGATGATGATTCCCCCCACATCCCCATTAACTCTCCCATTTGGCCTGTATAGAAAACAGATGGGTCCTGGAGGATGAAATGGATTCTTGTGAACTTAACCAGGTTAACTCCAATTGCAGTTACGGTTCCAGATGTGGTATCATTGCTTGAGCAAATCAACCCATCCCCTGTGTGTTGGTTTGAAAGGATGTATGTCCCCTAGAAAAGCCATGTTTTAATCAAAACCCATTTCATAAAGGTGGAATAATCCCTATTCAATACTATATGTTTGAAACTGTAATCAGATCATCTCCCTGGATATGTGATTTAATCAAGAGTGGTTGTTAAGCTGGATTAGATGACAACATGTCTCCACCCATATGGGTGGGTCTTAAGAGTTTTTCTGGAGTCCCGTAAAAGAGGAAACATTTTGGAGAATGAAGGAGATTCAGAGAGAGCCAGAGAAGAACGACATAGCCACAAGAAGCAGAGAGCCCACTAGCCAGCGACCTTTGGAGATGAAGAAGGAAAACGCCTCCCAGGGATCTTCACAAAACCAGAAGCCATGAGAGAAAGCTAGCAGATGATGCTGTTTGCCATGTGCCCTTCCACTTGAGAAGAAAGAGAAGCCCTGACTGTATTCGCCATGTGCCTTCTCACTTGAGAGAGAAACCCTGAACTTCATCAGCCTTCTTGAACCAAGGTATCTTTCCCTGGATGCCTTTGATTGGGCATTTCTATAGACTTGTTTTAACTGGGACATTTTCTCAGCCTTAGAACTGTAAACTAGCACCTTATTAAATTCCCCTTTTTAAAAGCCATTCCGTTTCTGGTATATTGCATTCTGGCAGCTAGCGAACTAGAACAACCAGCGACTCAGCCCACACCTCATGCCCCCTAACCCTGTCACCCGCTTACATTACCAATGCTTCAGGCATCTCCACCCCACCAGCCCCCAGTGCAAGTATCTGCCCCACACCCCCACCCCAAGTACATCCCAACCCAACTGTCCTGCACCCCTCCTGAACACTACCTTCCCCACCCTGTTCCCTGCATGCTGTTGTGAGCATATTAAAAGCTGCAGGCACTAACCTCCATTCCCAGGCTACCCCCGTCCCCTCTGCCCATACTGTCGCACAGCCTCACCCTGCCCCACCCCCCATGCTCTGTGCATCAGTTTATGGCACTCCTAGACCCACACACGCATATGGGCCCCCAATCACATCATTCAGCTCTAGGAACCTCAGTTTACAGCAGTCCTAGAACTGTGCATGCACATGGCCCTCAGCCACACTTCCCAGCTCTAAGAAAGTGCTGACCTGCACAGCCAGGTCACATCTGCCCCCCATCCATGAAGGCATAACACCGATCTGCTGCCATAGCTGTACTCATGCACACAAAGAGCTTCATGCCTTAGACCAGTGCAAACCAGTGTTATACCCCCCAGATTGGTGCACCCACACAGCTACATCCTCCCTGGCCACTGGGGGCCCACATTCAAGTATCAGCATAACATCTCCAACCTGCGCCTATACCTGCCCTGAAACGAATCACTGCACTGAGTGCCCTACCCCTTACCCTCCTCCCTGCTGTACATCCATCTCACAAACACAAGGCCTTAGACTACTGAAAGAAATCAACTCCCAAAGTAAATCAGTCGTGTCTTTGCCACAAAGACAGCAGATCACTAAGCATATCACAATGCAGACAAATATAGCCCTGCCTGATGACCAAATTAAAACACCAGAGGAGACAGACATGGAACAACTAATTAAAGATGTGCATACAACTTCTTAATAAAATAAGTAGGATGGCAAATGACATAAAAGAGATCAAGAAGACAGTAGAAGAGCATAAAGAGGGATTTGAAAGAATAAATAGAAAAGTAGTGGATATCACAGAGATTAAAGACTGTTGACCAAATAAAAATCATACTAGAGGCACACAAAGCCAGATTTGAAGAGACAGAAGAAAGAATAAGTGATATGGAGGGCAGGATAACTGACTTCAGAGACTCAAAACAGCAACTGGCAAAAAAGATGGAAGAAATTGAATTGGATCTCAGGGAAATGATAGACAAAACAAAACGTGCAAAACTAAGAATCATTGGTGTCTCAGAAGGAGAAGAGAGGAGTGAATGGCTAGGAAGAGTAGTTGAGAATATAATGGAGGAAAACTTCCCAACCCTCATAAAGGATATAAATATATAGGTCAAAGAAGCCCAACGAACCCCAAACAGAATAAATCCAAATAGGCCTTCCCCAAGACACATACTAATCAGCCTGTCAAATGTTGAAGAGAAGCAGAAAATCCTGAAAGCAGTAAGAGAAAAACAATCTACTACATACGAGGGAAACCAAATAAGACTGAGTTCAGACTACTCAACTAGCACCGTGGATGCAAAAAGGCAGTGGCATGATATATTCAAAATCCTGAAAAAGAAAGACTTCCAGCCAAGAATTCTGTACCCAGCCAAACTGTCCTTCAAACAGGAGGGAGAAATTAAAGATTTCACACGCAGAGAAGTCCTTAAAAAAATTGTCAACAAGATACCGGCCCTACAAGAAATACTAAAAGGAGTTCTGGCAGCTGAAAAAAAAAGACAGGAGAGGACGGTCTGGAGGAGGGTACGGAATTGAAGTGTACGACTAAGGGTAATTTAAAGAATACAGAGAAAAAGAGCAAAAAGAATATATAGATCTGACAGATAAAATAGAAAAGATAAGATGGTGGACTCAAGAAATGCCTTTTCAGTAATAGCTTTTAATGTTAACAGACTAAATTTACCAATTAAAAGATACAGATTGGCAGAATGGATTAAGAAACATAATCCAGTTTATGCTGCTTACAAGAGACTCATCTTAGACACAAGGATACAAATAGATTGAAAGTGAAAGGATGGAAAAATATTTTCTGTGGAAGTTATAACCAGAAGAAAGCAGGAGTAGCTCTACTAATATCAGACAAAACAGACTTTAAATGTAACGACATCATAAGAGACAAAAAAGGACACTAATATAGTAATTAAAGGGTCAGTTCACCAAGAAGATATAGCAATCATAAACCAATCATTGGGAGTTTATGCTCCCAATCAAGGAACTTCAATGTACATGAGACAGACATTGGCACAACTGAATGGAGCAATAGGTATTTCAACAATAATAGTACAAGACTTCAATACACCACTGTCCTCTATAGATAGAACAACCAGACAGAAGATCAACAAGGAAATAGAGAAGTTAAATAACTTGATAAATGAATTAGACCTAACAGACATATTAGGACATTGCACCCCAAAGCATAAGGATATACATTCTTCTCTAGTGCTCATGGGACATTCTCCAGGATAGATCATATGCTGGGACACAAAGCAGGTCTTTATAAATTTAAAAGCACTGAAATTATTCAAGGCACTTTCTTTGATCACAACGGGATGAAGCTGGATCTCAACCACCAAAGAACGAGAACATTCACAAATATATGGAGATTAAATAACACACTCTTAAACAACCAGTGGGTCAAAGAAAAAAATGCTAGAAAAATCAGTAGCTATCTGGAGACGAATGAAAATGAATATAAAACTTATCAGAATTTATGGGATGTGGCAAAGGCTGTGCTGAGAGGGAAATTATTTGCCCTAAATGCCTATATTAAAATACAAGAAAGAGCAAAAATTGAGGACTTAGCACACCTGGAGGAACTTGAGAAAAAACAGCAAACTAACCCCAAAGCAAATAGAAGACAAGAAATAACAAAGATTAAAGCAGAGATAAGTGAATGGGAGAACAAAAGAACAATAGAAAGAATAAATAAACCCAAAAGTTGGTTCTTTAAGAAAATCAATAAAATTGATGGGCCACTACCAAGACTGACAATGAAAAAAAGAGAGAGAATGCAAATAAAATCAGAAAAGAGAAGGGGTATGTTATCACAGACCCTGAAGAAATAAAAGAACTCATAAGAAAATACTAGACAACTTAGATGAAATGGACAAAATCCTGAAGACGCACAAACAAGCTCCACTGACTCAGGAAGAAATAGAAGATCTCAACAACCCAATCACAAGTATTCAATCAGTCATCAAAAATCTTACTACAAAGAAAAGCCCAGGGCCAGATGGCTGCACAGGGTAATTTTATCATACAATCCAAAAAGAACTAACACCAATCCTACTCAAACTTTTCCAAAAAATTGAGGAAAGAGAAACTCTACCTAACTCATTTTATGAAGCTAATATCATCTTAATACCAAAACTAAGTAAAGATGCTATAAGAAATGGAAACTATAGACCAATCACCCTAATGAACATAAATGCAAAATTATCAATAAAATATTAGCAAATCTAATCCAACTGCACATTAAAAGAATTATACACCACGTCCAAGTGGGGTTTATACCAAGAATGCAAGGATGGTTTGGCACAAGAAAATCTCTTCCCACTTTTGGTCAAGAAAGTTTTCTCAATCCCTTGATGCTGAGTCCCAGCTCATTCTAGGACTTCTGTCCCACATTGCCAGGGAGTTTTACACCCCTGGGAGTCATGTCCCACTTAGTGGTGAGTGTGCTTGCCGTGTTGGCTGAGATGAGCCACATCTGAGCTACAGAAGAAGTTTTCTGGGGATAACTCTTAAGCCTAATTTTAAGTAGGCTTCGTCTAACCTTTGCAGGAGTAAGTTTCATATGAAAAAAACCCCAAGTTTGAGGGCTTGGCCTATTGATTTGGTTGTCCCCACTGCTTGCAAGAATACCAGGAATTCTCCTAATGGGGAAGTTGAATTTTTACCTTTTCTTGCCCTTCTCCCAAGAGCACTTTGCAAAGACTTTTTTATTCACTGTTCAAATCACTCTGGGATTTATCAGGGCATCACTTTGGATAAACCTATAAAATCTCATGCCGTATTCAAGGTTCCGTGTACTTATGGTGTTCAGTAACTGTCCATATAAGTTATATTAGGAAATACACTAGTCAAAATATAAATCTTGTACCAAATAAGCATTTTTTGCTTTAGTCTCACACAAAAGGGTTCCAAAATATGAATTATCATCTATTTTCAACACCCTGCAATATTGACATTCCTTTCTTCTTCCTTATGCAAAAACATTTTTTAATTCGTATGTTTAGTCACTATCATTGTACACTCTGGGCATTCCTAGATTATATTTGGCCAATTTTTAAATTGAGTTGGTTCTCTTTTTATTGTTGAGTTATAAGAGTTCTTTATATAGTCTGGTTATTAAACACTTATAGATATGTGGTTTCTAAAAATTTTCTCCCTTACTATATATTATCTTTTCACTTTCTTGATAATGTCCTTTGATGCACACAATTTTTTAATTTTGATGAAGTTCATTTATTTTTTCTTTTGTTTCTCATGCTTTTGGTGTAAAAATCGAAAAATCCACTGCCTTCTATAAGGTTCTGAGATATTTCCCTATATTTTCTAGTAAGAGTTTTATAGTGTTAGCTCTTATATTTAGGTCTTGTATCCATTTTGCATTACTTTTTGTATGTGAGGAGAGGTAGGGGTCAGAATTCATTATTTTGCATGTGGATTTCCATTTCTCCTGGTACCATTTCTTGAAGAGTCTATTCTTTCCCTATTGCATGGACTTGGCACTTGTTGAAAATCAGTGAGCCATAGTGTAGGGATTTATCTGTAGACTCTCAATTCTATTCTCTTGGGCTATTTGTCAGTCACTGTGCCAGTTAACCACACTATTTTAATTACCGTAGCTTTTTCATAAGTTTTGAAATCAGGAAGTGTGACTCCTCCAACCTTGTACTTCTTTTCAAGATTGTTTTGGCTATTTAAGGTCCCTTGCAGTTCTGTGTGGATGTGACGTTCAGCTTTTCCATTTCTGCAAAAAAAAAAAGGCTGCTGGAATTTTCTTAGGGATTGTATTGAACGTGCAGATAACTTTAGACTGTATTGACATTTTAACAATATTAAACTTTCCAATCCATGAACAGGGGATGTCTTTCCATTTATTTAGGTCTTTAATTTATTTCAGCAATGTTTTAGATTTTTCAGTGTACTTGTTTAAATTTACTTTAGGTATTTGTTTACATGCTATTGTAAATGTAATTTTTTTCTTGATTTCCTTTTGATATTACTGGAGTATAGAAATACAACTGACTTCTGTATATTTATATTGAATTCTGCAACTTTGCTGAATTCATGTATTAGTTCTAGTAGTTTTCTTGTAAATTCATTAGGATTTCCTACATACAAGATCATGACATCTGCAAGTAGGAGAGTTTTACTTCTTTCTTTCCAATTTAGATCCTTTTTTTTTCTCTTACCCTATTCTAGCTAGAACTTCCAGTACAATGTTGAATAACAGTGGTGGCCATGTCTTCTTCCTGATCTTAGGGGGAAAACTTTCAGTCTTTCACCACTGAGAATGATGTTTGCATTGTATTTTTTTTAAGAAGCCTTTATCATATTGAGGATATTCTGTTCTCTTCCTGGTTTTCTAAATGTCTTCATCATGAAATAATATTGGATTATGTCAATTGTCTTTCCATGTCAGTTGAGATGATCATGTTTTTTTTTTCCTCCATTCTATTCTATTCTATTCTAAAAACATGGGATATTACATTGATTGATTGCCTTATGTTGATCCACCCTTGCATTCCTGGAATAAATCCTACCCAGTCATTGTGTATAATGCTTTTAATATATTGTTGGATTTGGTTTGCCAGTATATTCTTGAGGATTTTTGCATCTGTATTCATGGAGATGTTGGCCTGTGATTTTCTTTTCTTGTGCTGTCTTTATCAAAGTAATGCTTGCTTTGTAAAATGAATTAGGAAGTATTCCCTCCTCCTCCGTTTTTATAAGAGTTTGAGAAGGATTAGTGTTAAATCTTTAAATATTTGGTAGAATTTAGCAGTGAAGCCATGTGTTCCTGGACTTTTCTTTGTTGGGAGATTTTTAGTTACTGATTCAATCACTCTACTTGTAATAGGTCTGTTGAGATTATCTTTATCTTCTTGCATCCAATTAGGTCATTTGTGTGTTTCAAGAAATTTTTCCATTTCATCCAGGTTTTCTCAATTGTTGGCATAGAATTGCTCATGGTATGTCTTATAATCCTTTTTATTTCTGTAAGGTCAGGAGTAATGTCCCTGCTGTCATTCCTGATTTTAGTTATTTGTGTCCTCTCTCGTTTGTCTTTGTCGTTCTGGCTAAAGGTTTGTCCGTTGTACTACTTTTCTCAGAAAACAAAAATTTGGTTATGTTGCTTCTCTCTTTTGCTTTTCTATTCTGTATTTCTTTATCTCCTGCTCTAATCTTTATTATTTCCTCCTTTCTACTAACTTTGGGTTTAGTTTGCTGTTCTAGTTTCTTTAGGTCGGAAGTTAGGTTATTGATTGTGATCATTCTTCTTTGTTTTAATGTAGGCATTTAGAGCTATAAATTTCCCTGTGAGCACCGTCTTCACTCCCTCCCATAAGTTTTGGTTTGCTAACACTGCCACAGTGCAATATAACAGAAAGGGTTGGCTTTTACAATGGGGATTTATTAACTTAGAATTTACAGTTCTTTGGCCATGGAAATGTTCCATGTGTACTTGAAAAAAACGTGTATTCTTCTGTTTTGGGGTATAGTATTCTATATATGTCCATTAGGTCTAATTGGTTAATAGTGTTCTTCAAGTTCTCTGTTTCTTTATTGATCTTCTGATTTGACGTTCTATCAAATATTGAAAATGGTATCTCTGTCTATTATTGTAGCGCTATCTATTTCTCACTTCAGTTCTGTCTGGTTTTTATTCATATATTTGGGGGCACTGTTGTAAGGTGCCTATGTTTATAATCATATATTCATGCTGAACTGAAGCTTTCCATCAATATATAATATCCTTTTTTGTTTCTTATAGTCATTTTTGGCTTACAGTCAGTTTTGTCTGAGAATAATATAGCTAGTCTAGTTCTCTTTTCATTACTACTTGCGTGGAGTAGCTTTTTTGCACCCTTTTACTTTCAATCTAAAAATGAGTTTCTTTGTGCCTTAAGTAAGTCTCTTATAGACAGCATAGCTGGATCGTACTTTTTCTTCCAATCTCCCAATCTCTGGCTTTTAATAAGGAAGTTAATCCATTGGCATTTAACATCTAATATCTAATAATATTTAATATCTAAGTAATATCTCAGAAGAAAGGATTCACTTTTGCCATTCAGCCATTTGTTTTCAGTATGTCATGTGTTTTTAGTTCCTCAATTATTTTATTACTGCCTTCTTTGTATTTAATTGTTCTTTATAGTGTACCATAATGAATCCCATGTTCTTTCTTTTTCTCTATAATTTTATTTATTTTCTTAGTGGTTACCTTTCTAATTACAATGAACATTAAACTGATAACCTAGTTTGAATAGTACCAACCTAGTTTCAGTAGTATACAAACTCTCTACTTCTAAATATCTCCATCCCTTCCCCCTTTGTATTGTTGTTGTCTCAAATTACATCTTTAAACATTATATGCTTATTAACATAGATTTTAAATGTTATTTTACACATTTGATTGGAAGTCATATGTGAGGGGGACAAAACATTTACAAACCAAAAGTACATTATTACAGGATTTTATATTTACCTGTGTACTCAGCTTTACCAGTGTTCTTTATTTCTTCATATAGCCTTGAGTTACAGTCTAGTGTCCTTTTGTTTCAGCCTGAAATGGTCTCTTTAGCATTTCTTGTAGGGCAGGTCCTCCACTGGTAATGAACTCTTTCAGCTTTGTTGGTCTTTACATATGTTCATCTCTCCTTCATTTTTGAAAGATGATTTTGCTGGATATAGAATTCTTGGTTGACAATATTTTTCTTAAGGACTTTGAATATGCCATCCCTTTGTATTTTGGACTCCATGGTTGCTGATGAGAAATTTTCTGTTAACCTTATGGGGATCCCTAGTGACAAGTTGCTTCTCTCTTGCTGATTTCAAAATCCTCTCTGTCTTTGGATATTTATAATTTCACTCTAGTATATCTTGGTACAGATCTTATGGTTATCCTGCTTGGAGTTCACTGAGATTCCTGGGTGTATATATTCATATCGTTCATCAAATTTGGGAAGTTTTAATTGGTACACTTGATAGTGTCCCACAGGTACCTCAGACTCTGTTCATTTTTTTTTCCTTCTGCTCCTCACACTGAATAATTTCAATTTTCTTGTCTTCAAGCTTGTTGGTCCTTTCTTATGCCTGTTCAAATCTGCTGTTGAATCTGTCAAATGAGGTTTTAATTTAAATTACTGTTTTTTGCATCTCCAAAATTTATTTTTTTATAAACTTTCTTTATTAATCAAAAAAATTAACAAAAGAACATTAAGATATTATTCCATTCTACATATACAATCAGTAATTCTTAATATTATCACATAGTTGCATAGTCATCATTTCTTAGAACATTTGCATCGATTTGAAAAAGAAATAAAAAGACATCAGAAAAAGAAATAAAAGAGTATACATACCATACCCCTTACCCCTTGCTTTCATTTATCACTAGCATTTCAAACTAAATTTAT
>PVIY010064766.1:0-10052 GCA_004026745.1 Myrmecophaga tridactyla
CCGCCGAGGTGCGCCGAGCGGCCCAGACCGCGCCAGGCGAGAAGACGCGGGCCCGCGGGGCTCAGGTGCGGGGAGGCGACCCGCCGTGCCGGGGGCCCGCAGCTAGTGTGGCCACGCGGGCGGCGGCAAAGGTAGGTCTGCCTCTACTGGGCTGCCCTGGGGCCCCGGAAGAGAGAGAGAGAGAGAGAGAGAGAGTGTGTGTGGGGAGGGGAAGGCGCTCCTCCAAGCCTTTCCACACCGTCGGGTCTGGGATTTGGGACCCAGAGGACCTGTCAATGGCCGCAGGCTGGACAGACGTCAGAGCAAGACCCCCGTCGTTCCCCGTGGGGCCTCGGGGGGGGGGGGGGGGGGTCCTCGTCGTCCTGCGAGCCGCGCGGGCACCCCGCCAGGCCCCGGACCGCGTCGCCAGGATTGCGCCGGGGCCGCCCGGGAGAGGAGGGGCAGAGGCGGTAGAAAGGGATCCGAGGCGCTCTGCGGGGCCGGCAGACGCTGGGCGGTGACATCCTCGCGCGCCCGCCTCTTCCCTGTCAGACGCCCGGGGGTGGAGGGCAGCGCCGCAGAGCCTCGGGTGCGTGCGTTCCAACCAGGCTGACAGAGACTGGGAGTGGGGGGCAGGGAGGCACTCCTGACCCGGTTTGTCCGGTTATAGCCCGGTCCTTAAGTGAGTTAGGAGAAGGCTGGGGGGTTAGGAGGGAGCCCCATGGAGAGAAAGAGCGCGCGCTTTTGGTGACAGAACGTCCGGACCCAGTTCCCTCCCCACACACACCCCCGGGAGCGCTGAGTGTGAAGTTCGACCGGGAGGCGAACGGCGGGGACTGCCACGCTTGCTTGGCTTGGAAGGGGCGAAGGTAGGCAACCGTGGGCCGGTGCGGGCGGCGAGGATGCGGCTGTGGCGGGTGGTTTGGAAGGGGCCTCGAAGTGGGCGCGCCTCCTGCAGCCACCCGGACCAAGCTCAGATCAGGTGGGGATTCTCCAGGGAGAATTCTTATTCTTACTTAGCTGGAGTCTGGGTAGTTTGCCTGAGTCAACACTCTGGAGTTCCTTACCCACCTTACCCCTTACTGGGGAATCCTGCCCCAACCATTTCAGATCCTGTTCTATTTATCCATCTAACTCCACCTTCAATGCAACATCAAAGGTACGTGTGTGCGCGCTCTCTCTGTCTCTCCCCCGCTCCCCACACACATGCACATAACACACAAACACACACGCATAACCTCCTTGAAGCTAAGAAGCTAGGACAGGAGTTCCTAACAGGGTGCCCCTATCCAGCCAACGCTATAAATCTTTAATGGGATCAGCGCTTATGTGGCTGGGAAATACACCATTACATTCCAGTAGTTGTGTATTACCAATCAGAACTTTTGGCAACTCCAGGCATATTGCCCACTCCCCCTTCGTGGAAAATCAGTAGTCCTAACTCTTCCGGTGCTTGCAGATGGGGAGGTAGGCAGGAAGACATCAGGAAGAAGGTTCTGTTGAGTTATGAGAGGCCACAGAGCACTGATTAAGCACATAACTAACTTTGCTGAAGACTGAAGCTTATGCTAAGCTGAGTTTTCTTAAAGGTTGAAACTATATGTCTGTATACACATGGGAACACCACTGCATCCTGTGGTATATAAGGATCGGAGAACTGTGTTTGAAATATAACTGAACATGTCAGAAGGCTTCAATATTTGTAGGAAATCCAGAAAAGATAAAAGGTGTTCCTATCCTCCCCAAGCCAGGTGAGAAAAAGAAACCCCAAATGTGGGGATTGGCCCACCCCAGTGAGAAAGCACCCCCATTTTGTCACAGGGTCCTTTGATGGAGTGTTTTTTTTGTGTCTGGATATCTATGTCACTATAATGAAGGAGTCTATACTTTCATCATTTTATGTACATCTCTGTTTGTATGAACTTGCATGTGTGTCTGTCTGTATCTTGGAAGCGTCTGCATATTTATACCAGTTTACACTGTGTGTATCTACAAATCATGGTGGTAAGCTAGCAAAGTGGATTGAATGAATATTGACATGATTAGCAGAAACTCCACCGTGAGACGTCAAGCCAGGGAGGAAGATGCTCCAATAGAAACAAGCTTTTTTAGGAAAAGCAGAATCACCGTGTTTGGGAACGTTTCGTTTCCATTCCAACTCTTCAGGCAGGTGGCCTGATAGTTTAATAATGAAAACCAAATTATGATAAGGGTCATAGAAAATTAACTTTAAATTAGGCAATGTAGATTAAGGAAGACTTAGGTCATTACATTGAAAAGAAGAAATTAAGCACGGCAAATTTTATTCACCAACTGTCTTTTTGCTTAGTCATCTATAATAAATATTTTGGAGAATTGAAATAAGTTAACAGTGTGCTCCTGTACTTAAAATACAGAAAGCCTTTTGTTAGTGTTTCTTTGAAGCACCATGTTAATAGAGATGAGCCATTCTTGTAAAATATTTTATAGCTCCCCTTTAAAATAAATGCAGCTATAATACCAATATACATTCCTGACCAAAATACATCACACTATTATTTGCTTACATTGCAACTATTTGTCTTTGAAATTTCAGAATGTAACATTTATTCTTGCAATTAGCAACTTTGCTTTATCTACCTATGTTATTAATCAAGATAGTCTGCATTTTATAGTCCTTCCTTCTACAGCCTTTGATCAAAACATAAAGGCTTCAATTGAGGGAATGATCAAATGAGAGGGAGGAGTTATAACAGAGAAATTAGGATTTAACAAATGATTATCACTACTGAATCATTACATGGATATTTCTTTTTAGTTTCTAGTATATTAGAACAGCCGGAAGGAAATACCTAAAACTGTAGAACTGTAACCCATACTATACTTTGAATTTGCTCTATAACTACTTGTCAAACTGAACTTTGAAATTTATCACTTTTCTTTATATATGTTATATTTTACAATAAAAAATGTTTTTAAAAGGTAATAGACTATAATATAATATATATTGAAAACACATAATGACTTCAGTCTAGGTGCCATCAATAAATAATTCTTAGACCAAAAAAACACAAATATCTATTTTTAAATAAATGTCATGATCACAAATTTTACAAAGTAATTTATTCCATGAATTCTTAGTTACTCATTTTCAGTTAGTATAGAAATATATATTTTAGATTCAATTAAACATGAAAATTCATGCTTAGGTCTTTGTTAGTTTTAGAGACTCCAACTACTGAAAGTGGCTTTCTGAAAATTTTTTGAAATGACCAAAAAAGAAAGGTGTTGGTTAAATCCCTTTCTGCCCCATTCTTAGGCCTGTACTGGTGATACTTAGTTACTGTGGAATGAAAGTACACTTAAAGGGCAATGGGGAAGAATAGCTCCCTCTTGTGTGCAAAATCAGGTGCCACCTGAAGGAAGAAGAACTCATTCATATATTCATATATTCATTCATCCAGACCTGTTGACTCATGTTTTGTGCAGGGGATGCGAAGATGGGGAGACAAAGCCCCTGCCTTCAAGGAGCTTAGAGTCTAATGTGGACACAGATGTTCAAACAATCACAATAAAAGCATTGGGATCGTGGAGGTATATTCAAAAATGGAATCAGAATGTTAAGGGTGGAAATATCCGAGTTGTCTGGATGCTGTCAGAGGAGACTTCGTAGAGGAGATAACACAAGCTGAGACTTGAAGGGTGAAAAGGAGTTTGCCAAGAGAGTGAGAGCATTCCAGGCAAAGGAAATAGCATATACAAAGGTGTGGAGGCTTGAAAGAGCTTGTCATATTTAGGGAGAGGCAGGTTGTTCAGTATGACAAGAGATTAGACTGGACAAAAGATGAAGATGGAGGGGTAGGTGGGATCTGAACATGAAGCAATGAATATGTGATAGTAAGATTAGATTTGACCTGGAAATCATTATGAGCAGAGAAATGAATTATATTTCCTTGTTATAAAAATTATTCTGGGCAGGCCATGGTGGCTCAGCAGGCAGAGTTCTCACCTGCCATGCCGTAGACCTGGGTTTGCTTCCCGGAGCCTGCCCTTGCAAAAAAAAAAAAAAAAAAATTCTGGCACCAGTTAAAAGATGATGAGGTTGAATTAGGGCAGAAGCAGCAAGGAAGGAAAGACATGGATGGTTTCAAGAAATATTTAGGAGGTTCAGTGGTCCAAGGCTCTGGATTATTTGATTGACAGGTGATGATACCACCAAAAAGACAGTAAAAACAGGATAAAAAGCAGAATAGAGACAATGAATTCAGTCTGGGACCTGTTAAATCTGAGGCATTGGTGGAACGTCAAAATGAAAATGTCCCGCTGCTGCATCCACCACAGATTGGCTCCCTGCCTCCTCAACTTCCTTCAGGGACGCATGAAGGAACTATCCTGGGTAGCAGTCAACCAAATGCTCCTGCATCATTATCATCACCTGCCTTCCTCACCAGATTCCTACAGCCAGCCTCCCCACTCCCCTGGTCATGACGGTTCCAGCCTATAACCCCACACCGCCCCATTACAGCAGGAAGTAGCCAGAAAGATCTCGGCGCCCTATTATCACAAAAAGGCTGGAATGTTGGGTCAGGGGAACAACGGGGAAGGGCACTGCATCTTGAGCTGCGGAGGCTGTGTCACCCCTCCCAACCTGACTTCCGGAACTAATGAACTGCCCCTTCTGGACGTCACCTGACCTCCATCCTTAAAAGCTGCCTGCTCCGAAGCCCATGTGTGGACTCACCTCCCTCCATCTTGGGTTTGGTGAGCTCTGCCCGGGAGCGCAGAAATACCCCACACACACACTTTAAATTTCCTGGTCTACCTTTTTTCTTTCTCATCCTTTTGCCTCCTAAACATTTCATTGGTAAAGCAGGTGACTAGAATCTTGCTGAGAAATGTGTCGTTGTAGTTAGTCCTGGATTTAAATTCCTGCTTCGCCACTTTTTAAATTGTATAATATAACATATATACAAAGCAGAGAAATAAAAAAGCAATAGTTTTCAAAGCACTCTTCAACAAGTAGTTACAGGAGAGATGCCAGAGTTTGTCATGGGCTACCATATGATCATTTCAGATTTTTCCTTCTAGCTACTCCAGAACATAGGAGGCTAGAAGGAATAAATATTTTTTATCACAAAAAAAAGAAAAGAAAAAAAAAATGTCCCCTGGGCAGTTGGGCTCTTGAGTTTGGAGCTCAGGTAGGAGGTCTACCTGGAGACATAGATTTGAAGGCCATCAGCTATGGGAATGGATAAGATTGCCCAAGGAATCTTTTTTTTTTTTTTCTTTTTGCATGGGCAGGCATCGGGAATCGAACCCAGGTCTCCGGCTTGGCAGGCAAGAACTCTGCCTGCTGAGCCACCATGGCCCACCCTGCCCAAGGATTCTTGAAGAGCAATAAGAGAAGAGAGCCAAGGCAGAATCTGAGAAGCATCAATATTTAAGAAAGAGGAAGAAGCACTAACAGAGGAGCCAAGAAAGGGATGGCCAAGTTTTTCAGCCAAGAAAAGGCAGGAAAGCCAGGAAAACATGGTATTATGGAGGCCCAAGGAGGAAAAGTTTGAAGAGACAGAGTGATCCATAGTGCCAAATACCACAGAGAATCAAGATAAAAAGTGAAAACTGCACTTTGGATTTAACACTTAGTGTGCTAGTGGAGGGGTTGGGCATGGGGAGAAGCCAGATTGCAGTGGGTTGAGGTGATGAGGCAGTGGCAATACCAATATGGACTATTCTTTCAAAAATCTTTTATGTGAAAGGGGGAGAGTGGGATAGGATGGTAGCTGGGGAAGATCCAAAAGTTCAAGGGAAGGGATTCATTTTCTTGAGGAAGGAGCCAGCAAAGAAAGAGAAGCTGAAAAACTATGAAAGGGAAGAGCGATAATTGATCAGAAAAGTGGTAAAGACCGGCAGGATTGGGACCCAGAGCACAGAAGTGGATTTATAGCATTGGAAAGAGGAGGGTATATCTATTTCTCTGAGAATGTGGGGGGGGGGGGCACAAACAAAAACTTCATGTTAAAACTGAGACTCCCAGGTTATGTCACTTGCCCAAAATGCAGGATTAAATATCTGTCTCTTGCCTGACACGATGCTAGTCCAGAGATAGCACAGGAAGGTGGCTAGCTTGAATGAAGAATTTCTGGCTGAGAGCTAGGGTACATTGCAGGAAAATCACAGCATTTAGAAGTAGAAGGACCTGGAAATCAGCATATTCAACTGCAGATGAGGAAACCAAGAGCAAGGGAGACTATCTCTTGCTTGTCCAATATTACAAAATAAATCAGTGAAGAATATGAACTAGTCCTAGAACTGATTCAAGCCCAGGGCTCTTTCCATGAAGGATTGGAGAAAGAGATAAATGGAGTAATGAAATGATATGTCCTTCCTAACGTGGTAGCTTCTATTTATTGATGTTACTTTGTTCCAAGCACTATTCTTAGTATTTTACCCAATCCACTTCATACAATGACCCTATAGGGTAGACATCATTATCCCCATCTTTTAATAAAACCAAGTCTTTATAGAGATTGAGTGACCTGCAAAAGGCAGAATTCAAACCCAGGGCTTCTTGATTCCAAAGTTTATTTTTTCACTATATTGCTTAACAAAACACTATATAGTCAGATTATAAATTATGGAGCCTCCGGGGAAAACTGAGACTCCAGTATAAATTACACTTAGAGAAAGAAGCAGAGCTGGAAGCATTGATTCTAAGAGGGTTTTTTCCCTCCACATTTTAACATCTCTGAAATTGTGGTGCATCTTCCAAGCAGTGGTTGTCATGGTTAACTGGCAGCATTTTTTCTTTCTTTTTGGTACATAAAATAATAGCATGTTTTGCATTTTTTTCTGTCTTAGGTTTAATGAGATACAGTAAGTTCAGGTTCCATCTTCCCTTTCCCT
This sequence comes from Myrmecophaga tridactyla, assembly GCA_004026745.1. Classification (NCBI taxonomy): domain Eukaryota; kingdom Metazoa; phylum Chordata; class Mammalia; order Pilosa; family Myrmecophagidae; genus Myrmecophaga; species Myrmecophaga tridactyla. The sequence continues at coordinate 6,865 of PVIY010064766.1, forward strand.
GAGTGCAAAGGGAAGATGAAGCCGAACTAGCTCTGACATCAGGGGAGGGGCAGAGAAGAGCAAAGCTATGATTTGAGGCCTGGGATTTCGAATAGAAGAGAAAAGCCAATGTTGATAATGTGTGGGGCAGAAGGATAACTGGCCCCAGCACTGTACCTCTTAGAAGGCAGGTGCTCCTTCAGTGCTTATTGAAGCGAATTCAGTTAAACTCGATTTTTTGGAGTTAAGCCAATTGTCAGGAACCAGGATGCTTGAAAAAGCTGGGCAGACCCATGAAGGGAATGCCAGGTCTGGAAATTGGTCTCTGATGATGTAGTTGGATTGTATACTTAGTAGAGCCTTTGTTGCTTTGGGGACTGAGGAAGAAAGCCAATCTTTTTGTAATCTGTAGCATCTTTAACCCTTATGCTTTCACTTGATAGTAAATATAGCTCTTCTAATGTTCTGTGATCTGTCTGCTTGTGCTGGAGGCCTAAAGGAAATAAAAGAGAATTGTGTTTCTCAAGATCATCCCAGAGGAAGCAGAGAAGCCTCGAGGGCAGTGGTGGCACTGATTTGGGGGACCTGAGGGTGAGGAAGGGACCATAGAATGACAGACTCTGATTGCCAAGACGTTCCTTCTCTCACTGCCAGATGGATGACCAAGAGACAGAGGAATGGCAATAACTGGGGAGTCTGGCGAGGCCCAGAAAAGAGGGGCCAGGTCTGTACTATTCTCCGCTGTGTCTCCAGCACGGAGAACGGTGCCTGGTACATAGAAGACACTCAGTAAGTACCTATTGTTGTTGTGCAGCATCACACTCCTCCACCCGCACCCCTCAAAATGACTGCTTCCGGACACACGTTCCCCTTCTATGCCGGCCCGAAGCCGACCTTCCCGATGGACACCACCTCAGCCATCATCATCACTGTCTTTCTCGCTGCCCTGGTCTCCTTCATCATCATCCTGCCTGGCATTCGGGGCAAGATGGTGAGAAACAACCTCAACCCTGGACAGACCTTGGCCTCGGGGTGGTGGTATCCAGTCTCCCTTACTACAACCAGACTCACAAGTTTGAGGAAATCATTGCACCCCCAGCGCAGAGCACCCCCCCACCAATCATCGATTTAACTGATAATTATTGAGCACCTACTATGTGCCAGACACTCTGATTTAAATTGACCAAGTGACCTCAGTTTTAGAGCCCACCCCTCTACCCCTGGTCTGGAAAGAGGAAGAGTGGGCTCAGAGGGTGGGTGCTTCTTACTAAACCCAGCCCCCCCTCCCCCATGACGCAGAGGCTGTTCTGGCTGCTGCGGGTGGTGACAAGCTTATTCATCGGGGCTGTGATCCTGGGTGAGTGTGAGCGCAGCTGACCTGGGCACCCACCACCCTCCTACCTGCCTCCCTCAGCCTGCATCTCTGTTCCTCCCCAGGCTTTGCTTCTCCACAGCAGACCCTGCCCACAGGCCTCCCTCCCCATAGACCTCATCCCTTCACTCTTAACCTTGCCCTGAGGGGTGGGTGTCCTGGGGAAGCCACGCTGCATCCATCTCCTCAAACTTCCGAACATGTTCATTCGTGTGAAAATCTGTAAAAGATGAATGTCTGCAGAGGCAGGAGCTGAGGACATGAGGGAGGGCTGCTTTGCTTTGCTTTGGTGATCAGTCACGTGGGAGAGATGGAAGGTCTCTATGCTATGGTTTTTATATTAATGCTTCTTCTCCCAGCTGCCTGAGTGGCTCTCCCTAAATGGGGGAAGGAGGGAGGGAAGGGGCAGGTGGTGTGTGACCAAGGGAATTCTTGGATGCTGACCTATTTATTAATTCCACATGTATTGTTTGCAGACTTACAATGAGCCAGACCCTGGGCTAGCTAATGGGTATACCATTATGAGTAAAACAGACAGGGACCCCTTCTGACTCTAATCCAGTCATGCCCAAAGCTACCCCCCAACCCCCCACTCCCTGAGTTCCCATATGTCCACCTCCCCAACCCCAGCTGTGAATTTCAGTTCGGAGTGGTCTGTGGGCCAGGTCAGCACCAACACGTCCTACAAAGCCTTCAGTTCCGAGTGGATCAGCGCCGACGTTGGGCTGCAGGTCGGGCTGAGAGGAGTCAACATCACACTCACAGGTGAAGAAGGGCTTTACCCGTCGGGGGTGGGCGGGACTTTGTCCTGTGTCTTTGGGATCTATGTTTGGGGTGGTCCAAAGAGCCATAGGATGCCTGGCCCCCAGGGCTAGAAGGATGGGTGGGTGTTAGGGGGAGAGAGGGAAGACAATTTAAGAGATTCTGGAAACCGCCTTCTCTCAGCTGAGACCAGCTACCCCATTCCCTAGGGACTCCAGTGCAACAGCTGAACGAAACCATCAGTTACAACGAGGAGTTCACCTGGCACCTGGGCAAGAACTATGCGGAGGAGTACACAAAGGCACTGGAGAAGGGGCTGCCGGACCCCGTGCTCTACCTGGCCGAGAAGTTCACCCCGAGCAGCCCCTGTGGCCTGTACCATCAGTACCGCCTGGCCGGCTACTACACCTCAGCCATACTGTGGTGAGAGTGGGAAGGGGGTTTCTGCCTGTCCCTGCTGGCCTAGGCCCAGGAACGGGGTTTCTGCCTGTCCCTTTCTCCACTGGGGGGACGGGCTGGCACCAGTCACCATGGTGCTTGGTTAGGAAGCCCGTGGAAAAGAATCCCTACCTCACACCTTTGGGGCCTCCTTGGGTCCCTGAACCTCCACCTGGGCCCCTCCCGCTCTGCTGGCAGGCAGAGGTGCATGGGCCAGCCTTCACCGGTTCCTGGCTCCCCAGGGTGGCATTCCTCTGCTGGCTGCTGGCCAACGTGATGCTGTCTATGCCTGTACTGGTCTACGGTAGCCACATGCTGCTGGTCACGGGTGTCTTCCAGCTGCTAGCATTGCTCTTCTTTTCCACGGCCACTGCACTCGCCCCACCCTGTACCCTGCACCTGGGCCCTGCCACGCTGCACACTCGCCATGGGCCTGCCTTCTGGATCACATTGACCACAGGTGAGGTCCAACCCTGAAAACAGGCACCAAAGAGCCCAGGGCCAGGGAGGGAGAGCTAGGGACTATCATGTCGGTGGGCCTAAGGATCTGCCTCTGGGGGCCAGGGATGCCTTTCCCCTCTTTAAAGCCCCCAAACCTCTTATATTCCTCATCTTCTGGTTTTCTCTCGCCAATTCT
>PVIY010064767.1:0-10044 GCA_004026745.1 Myrmecophaga tridactyla
AAGCTTTAATATTTCATTTCACAATGCTTATTTCTGATTCTGAGTCTTGTAAGTTGTGTCTCAACTAATTCCTAAAGGAAAACACTTATGTGTCTTTTTTTTTGCCTGCTTGAAGTAAATACCACCTTAGGCCAGTTACCCCATCTGTAAACTGGGAATAACACCAGATTGCAAGGATGTTGGGTAAGTTAATTATATACAGAGCTTTTGGAGGTTGAGCTGATACACAAGTGCTCTGGAATTCTTGGCATAATGCTATAGCATTACAATAATTCTGGCTTGCAAATTATACCCTAGCAGAGGCATCACATGGGAAAGTTGGTCTGACCCCATGTCCTGCGGCAAGTGAAATGGAAAAAAGAAGTTGCGAACTTTAACTTCTCTACCTAAATCTTTGGAAAAGGCAGAGATACTCTTCCATGTGCAACTTGCATGTAGGGAACAGGCTTCCAGATCCTGGAGAAGACTTTCTTGTCCCAGGTGGCCTGGCCTGTTAAGATCTGGCTACTCCCTCCTTCAAGAGCCTGGAAGCAGAGATCAGAAGGGAGGGAGCAGGAGAGGATTTGTGGTTGATTGAAAGGTGGGGCTTATAATGAGAATGTCCTTGCCTTTCAGGTTTTCTATTTAGGCCTCTCTTCCATGCAGGATAATTAAGAGCTTACACAGCAGAGGAGAGATTTAAAGAGTAATTTGAGATATTTAATGTCTAAGGATACCCAAAATAAATATCTTAGCCCAAGTCAACTTCTGGGTCCTCCCACTAACTCCCTAGATACATCAAACCCACACAGGCACACATAAACAATTTAGATTATTTCCTGTAACATACTAAGTAGGTAGGTCTTAGGCAATGATGGGGCTGTATGGTTGATGATGGAATCTGTGAGTGTGGGGGTCATATAGTGGGTTTGGAAATTCAATTGGTCCACAGAAAATGACCAAAGAAGGAAAGGCAAATAGTTTAATCCTGAAGGGTCAAATTGCAGCCAGTTCCACTGCATCGTGGTATGTGGCTGAGCGGACAGTGCACAGGTTTCAGAGGAAGACCCAGGTTGGAGACCTGGTTCTGTCACTTTCCCAGTGACCTTGGCGTATGCGCTTTAGTGCATTACAACGAGAAGAAAAGGCAACAGCTCTCAGGGCCCTCCCTGTTCAAGAGTCTCTGAGAGCTGATCTGGAGCTCCAGTGTGGCCAGGGCTGTGTCCTTGGCCTTGCTGTCTGCAAGTGACACTCCTCTTGCAAGTGACAAGAAAATGAGACTCCCCCAGAAGCCCAGGTGACATCTATGAGATACATGTAGCAGATGGAGATTATTAATGATCTGGGCTATCATTTTAATAAACCAGTATTCTTATAGAATGTCTCAGCTCTCAAGTACCCACACCTTGGGTTAAGCCATTATTTTGGGTTTGTGCAGCCAAATTCAAAGGAGCACAATGAAGGTCCAGGTAGCAGCTATCTCAGCTCAGGCAGCTCTTCTGTCTCAATCCTGAGCATGCTGCCTCCTCTCCGGGCCAATCCCAGATAAAGTCACACTGAGCAAGTTATGTCCCTCTCCCAGTCTCAGTTTCCCCATTTTTGAATAATAATCAAAGGACCTTCTGAAGTTGCAAAAAACAGATTAGTGAAAGCGACATGATTATGGGGGACAAGACTAGGGAACTGGTATCCAGGCCCCCTGTGTGACTCTCTTCTGGGCCTCAGTTTCTCCATCTGTAAAAGGAGGGCCCTGAATTAAATGGAGCCTTGGCAGCTTCTAACAACCTCAAGCATCCAGTGCTTCCACAGTTGCCACAGCTCGCTCTGTGAGGTTGGCAGTGAACAGGGTTAAAACCACGACTTCCACAGAGGTGAAAAGGTAAGCAAACATTCCCACCTCCCCCAGCCTCGCTCGCGGATTGGTGACGGATCCGGCCCCCGCCGCCTATCCCCACAGCATCCGTCATCTGCAATGCTAATACATTCATTACCATACAAATTCCTCCGAATACGTGGCTCTCGGGGGTTGAACCGGAGTCTCGGTCCCTTTGAAGGAGACCGGGACAGACTGGCATCCTGTCCCTAAGAGCACTCGGCACCCGCGTTTCCTCGGCGCCAGCAGCTCTGCAGGCTGCGGAAATGCCCCTTGTTAATACACTCTCGCACCCCACCCCCAGCATTGGGGAATCCCTGGGGTGCACAGCACAGCGAGCGCGCGGGTCGCGGGGGACTGCGAACGGTCTTGGCCTCTGCGCGCCGCAAGCTCAGTCAGGCAACCTTTTTGCCCGAAGCGTTGAGGGTTGCGAGCAAAGCCGGGCGGGTCGCGCCGGCCCCGCGACAGGACCATTCCGGACTCGCACCATTTGGGACCCGCACCGCGGCGGCCGCAGGAGGTGGCGCGTGTTGAGGGGCAGAGGCGCGCGGGTGAGCCACTCCGCCTAGGACCCAGGTGCTAGGAGAGCCGGGCAAGGGACAAGGTCTAGCGGCCCGGCTCGTGGGGCGGTGGGCGGGGCGGGGACTGTGGAGGAGGGTCTGGGGGCGGGGCGCGCGCGGGCGCGGGGAGGGCGGCGCCGCGGGGCGGGCTCTGGCGGCGCGAGTGTCACACACGCGGCTGCTCGGGAGGCGGCGGCAGTGGCAGCAGCAGGCGCCGCTGGGACGGTCGTGAGGGCTCGAGCAGGCGCCTCTTCCTCCCTCCATCGCTCGCTCGTTTGCTCGGCTGCCCGCCTGTTAGTCGGCTGCAGTGGGAAGGAAAAAAGGGGCCGCGGACGCCTACAAGTTGCCGCAGGAGCCGCGGCTTCCCGCCGACCCGGAGGCTGAGTCTCCGACGGGGCAGGAGCGGAGCGCGCAGCGGGGCACCGGGCCAGAGGTTCCGCGCCGGCAGGCGCTGTGGGGCCTCCCGCTCTCTGCGGGGCGGCGGGCCGGGACCCCATGAGCCGAGCGCGCGAGGGGCGCGAGAGCCGAAGCCCCGGCGGCGCGCGGCGGAGGCGGGGGGCGGTGCTGTAGCTGCCGGAGCCCGGGAGCGGCCGGCAGGAGTCAGCGGCGAGAACTTGAACTTGGCGTCTTTAGCTGGCCCCCCGGACGCCCCCCGCCGGGGCTGGGGCGCCGAGGGGCCTGGGCGGCAGCGCTGCCCCCCGGATGGCCGCGGCGGCGGACTGGACTCCCGCGCCGCGGCCCTAGGCGGCCTCTCGACATGGCCAAGTGGCTGAACAAGTACTTCAGCTTGGGCAACAGCAAGACCAAGAGCCCCCCGCAGCCGCCGCGGCCCGACTACCGCGAGCAGCGGCGCCGGGGCGAGCGGCCCTCGCAGCACCCCCAGGCCGTTCCGCAGGCCCCCTCCTCGGCGACCTGCGGTCCAGCCTCCGCCTCCTGCTTCTCGGCCTCGTCAGGCTCGTTGCCCGACGACAGCGGCAGCACGAGCGACCTCATCCGCGCCTACCGCGCGCAGAAGGAACGTGACTTCGAGGACCCCTACAACGGGCCCGGCTCGTCGCTGCGCAAACTGCGCGCCATGTGCCGCCTGGACTACTGCGGCGGAGGTGCGGAGCCCGGCGGCGGCCAGCGTGCCTTCTCCGCCTCATCCGCGTCGGGCGCCGCCGGCTGCTGCTGTGCCTCCTCGGGCGCCGGCGCCGCTGCGTCCTCGTCCTCCGGCTCCCCGCACCTCTACCGCAGCAGCAGCGAGCGGCGGCCCGCTACGCCGGCCGAGGTGCGCTACATCTCGCCCAAGCACCGCCTCATCAAGGTGGAGAGCGCCGCTTGTGGGGGCGCCGGGGATTCCCCGGGGGGCGCTTGCTCCGGCGGCCGCACCTGGAGCCCGACGGCCTGCGGAGGCAAGAAGCTGCTCAACAAGTGTGCGGCCTCGGGGGCTGAGGAGAGCGGGGCCGGCAAGAAAGACAAGGTAAGGCGCCCCTTACCCTTAGGCCGGGGTTCGAGAGCCGCTGTGCGCCTGGGGAAACTAAGGCACCGTTCAGGTTGGGATTTCTTACATCACCTTTGGGCTAGGAACCTGGGGTCAGGCTTGCACGCTCTTTTCCGTGATCATCAGCCTCCTGACACTGTTCTTTTTCGTTGTGGTTCCCTGAACGTTGTTCCTCTGAGTCTAAAGCCGGGTGCTCGCTTGGGAAGCAGCCGGCGCAAGAATGCCCAGCCCAGCCCAGCCTTGCCCAGGAAGAGAGACTCATCCAGCCCCGCAGGAGTAAGGTCTTGCCATGGAATTAAAAGAGAGTATTTACTCTAGACTCCCTCATTGTTCCCCCTGCAAACACACTCTACAGATGGGAAACTGAGGTCCAGTGCTGAGAAACAACTTGCCTGAGATTACACAGCATTATTGGTGGCAGATCCGGACTGGCTGTCTCTAAACGTGTATATGTAAATCCCTATAAACGCCCTGCCCCGCCCCACCCCTTCCCCGTGCTAGGTTTCCAAATCCGGCGGCCTTTTGTACTGGAGCCGCACCGGCAACCCCCACGCGTGCTTTTCCGGTTAAAACTGCGCTGCCTCCAAGAGCGCTCAGCTTCTCACCACTCAGTTCCTCCCCCTGCGCGCGCGGGAGGGGTCCGTCTGTCGGGCGGGGCTGGAAGGAGAACCAACCCCCCCTTCCTCACCTTCTTCCTTCCTGACCCCACTCCCACCTCTCTAAAGTATCAGACCATTTTGAACCCCCTCTTTGAAGCAGGCCAGATAATTATAGCCAGACTTGGCCCGCTCCACCCCCTCGTTCCCTTTCACACTCCCGTGATGCCCTCCTTCCCCCATAAAATAATGCTTGTTCTGTCTGCTTCTCGTGCAGTGTTTTGATTAAATCAGGGCCCAGTGGGAGAACTCTGTCCTGCGGGCAGTGCCTCGTGCTAGCTGTCAGGCCACTGCCCCTCATGTTCTACCCCACTTCCCCCACCCTCCTTCTCCCAAAGGTAAACTTTTGCCCAGGCTTGGGCTCTGGGAGTGTGAGTTCCTTTCAGGACTGGAGGTCCAGACAGGAGAGAGACAGGCTCCTACCTGCCAGCTGGTGCTTGGAAAGGGATCTTTTTTTGTTTGCCATGTCAGGGAAGTAAAGGGATGGTTCTCCTTTAATTTTTCTGCCTAACTTTCCCCGACGTCCCCCCGGGGGATCTCCATTCACCTGCTTGGTCTGCCAAGGGCAGCGTGGGCAGCCTGGAGTATCCCAGTTCTCCCTGGGGGCAGCTTCAGGACACACCTTAGAAGCGTGGACTCTGGACTCCCTAAACTCCCAGGATGCCACACCTAGATGGCAAGGAGCTGAGAGCCTCGTGGCCATCCTGGGAGCCGCCTGGGGGGTGAGAGGTTTGTAGGATTATGATTGTAGTGTGAGGAAAGCACAAAGAGGTTCCTCTGGCCTTGTGTGTGGGCTAAGATTGGCTTGGTGGGTGGACTGGGAGAAGCTGGAGTTCTAGGGCATGGAAGACATGAGAAAGGCCCATCTTAGGTCTCTGGAAAGGTTTGGAACCCACCGTGTGGCCTCCCTGCACCTCCCCAAGCCTTGTCACCTCTTGGGCACCCCCTAGGTGGGCAAATCTCCTTTCTTTCCCATAGCATTTCTGCTTGCTCACGGAAGTTTTCCTTATGGTCTTTAAAATTTAAGTAAACATTTTTTCTCCCAGTTAGAATTAAGACTGTACCCAATACTGAGGATAATATGGCATGTTTTATAGTTGAAATGACAAGTGTGTTTAAGGCTTGGCTTCATTTCCATCAGGAGATGTTTCTTATGGGGTCTTCTCTGTGTCCTTTCCTGCTGGCTGCATGCCCTCAGAGAGTGGACATCTGTTGGAGGCGCTGTGCCTGGCTGTTGTGCGGTGATGGGGCCTTGTGTCACTGGAGGGCGGAAGGGGCTGGGCATGGTGATCAGGGAGTGCTTCTCGGAGGTGGGGGTCATTATCTTGGGACAGAGACCGGAACCGCAGCCCAGCTGGGGAAGAGAGACTGGTGCTTTAGGGACCTACAGGTAAAGTCCCCTGTGGCTGAAACTGAGAGGTTAGAGTTGGGCAGGACCCCAGAGGGGCAGCAGGGCCAGGTCAGGAGAGACCTTGTAAGCTTAGTGCCTTTGGAGCCTTTAGAGGGATTTAGCTGCTAGAGTGATACAATCAGATATGGGTTTTGAGAAAAACTACTTTGGATTTTGAGAAAAGCTCCCTCTGGGCTACTTTTTACCTACTAGGTTGTGACTTTGAGCCCTTTGATCTTTTGAGAAGTTGTTCCTGTATCAGGGACTGAGGGACTTCAGTGATCAGAGATGTTCTGAGAAGAAGGGGAGCAGCCAGGGAAAGGGACAGCAAAATGGTCTAGCACAGTGGTTCTTTATATATATATACATATATATATATTTTGCATATGGGCAGGAGGCACCAGGAATCGAACTCCAGACCTCCAGTATAGCAGGTGAGAGCTCTGCCTGCTGAGCCACGGCGGCCTGCCCAGTACAGTGGTTCTTAACCTTTAGTGCACCTGGAGGGTTGGTTGAAAAAAAGATAGCTGGGACCCATCCCCAGAGTTTTCAAATCAGTAGTTCACAGGTGAGGCCTGAGAATTTGCATCTCCAACAAGTTCCCAGGTGATGCTTTTGCTGCTGATACCACAACCACACCTCGAAAACCACTGTTCTAAGGCAACAATGGCTTCTCCTTAATGCTCCCTCTGGGGTCTTCTGGTTGGAGCTGCTTTGGGATGCAGAGACTCAAGATATACTCATCTCTGCCCATTGTGTTTGTGTGCGTGCGTGCGTGTGTGTGTGTGGGGGGGGGTCACTTCCTGATCCCTGACCAATGCCCACCCCCTATTCCTGGTCAGAGGAGGTAGCCAGGTATTTTACATTATTTCCAGCCAGTCACATTCTGAAGATTGGGCATACCGTAGATCCCAAGCACTCCAGAACTTCCTGTTCCTCACTCCTGAATCCAGGAAAAGACACATCTGGCACCCCACTTAGTCTTAGGCCCAGCTTCCTTTTGTCAGTTATTAGGTTATTAGGATAAGAACCCAGGTCTGTTGAGTGCCCTCTTGCAAGGCCCTGTGCTGGGTTCTTGCCATGTCCTCAGCACCTGTGCTTGCTTTCAACAGTGGGCCTCTGTTGAGAGTTCCCATGGAGTGGAACAGAAGTTATTGGTCCATATGTCCTTTCAACACCCAGTGCCGTCCCCCACCATGGCTTGTCTTTCAGCTTCCCTTCCTGCCTCTCTGTGCCCCACACTTAGATGGCCACCTGTTCTCCCAGGTGAGGCTTAGGACACATGTACTTGGTCACACACACACACAACCCTCTTCCCTAGTATCCAATTTTAGGCCTCTTCTTTTTAGAATCATTTGGAAGAGGAACTGTGTTTACTGTGCTAGTTTCTCCCATCACATAACACTAACTTCTGTTTATTTTGTGCTCAGGGTAAAAGACTGACTAGGAGGAGAGGTGAACAAAGATGCAGAGGGCTTGTCAGTAATCTTTCACTCTCTGGAGGAGATGGGCACATTGTATTTTAACTATTCCTTTGTCTTGGGGGAATTTGGGAAGGGCTTCACCGAGGAGGTGACTTTTGAGATAGACCTATAGGCACAAGTGGAATTTCCTTGCAGGGGAAGGGGTGATTACAAGCTGTAGGGGCACTTATCATGTGTCAGTGCTGTGTGTGTATGTTTAAGTGTGTGTATGTATCTATGTTGTAGGGGTGCATGTGTCTGTATAGATATATATTAAACCTCAAGTTTGGGCATGTTCTTGAAAACCAGAGCATTTTTGCACTGGGTCTTTCCTGTGGTCAAGGAATGGACGCTGCAGGGGTGTCCTTGAAGATCGAAGATCGGAGAGCCAGGGAAGGGATAGGCTCAGAGTCATGCTTGAGGAGCATTCCAGGCTATAAACAGCAGCCAGAATCTCTGGGAGATGGGTTTGGAGTTAGGCAGCAATTGCCCTATATATCAGCTGAGAGATGGTGGGGGTCTGAGCTCCTGGAAAGAGAAAACGAAACTGCAGGAGGTAGAGATATTCCTTCAAGTGCTTTATTAAAAAAAATAATGATGACAAAAGAGGCCAGCTATTTGATAGGTTTCCTTTTGTGCAGCCAAACAGGTCTCATCTAGTTATGTTTCCTATTGAAGTCTCGTATTTTTTATCCTAATTAAGTGAATGTTTCCACCACAACTGCGAAAACTCAAGATACATCGTGACATCAGTTTCCTGAGTTCTAAATACATGCTAATGTATACTTTATGTTTTGTCAGCATCCACAGAGTTGAGTTAAATAGCACGTTTTCCATAGTTAAGGAATGAATAATATCATGTCTAACTTTTTTTTTTAACATTTAGCAGACAGTTTCTGAGCTGCCTGCTAAGCAGTGAGACTTCAGAGAGGAATAAGTGGTGGCCAGCTTTCCAAGAAGGAAGGAAGCTTCTTGATTTGTAGTTGAAACTGGTTTCTCAGGGTTTAGCAAGGGAGAGAATAACAATCCAGAGAATACCAGAACAGAAATGTGTGCAAAGGGCTGAGAGGGCTTTACTGTCTGGAAAGTCAAAGAGGGCTTTTGAGGGAAGGCAACATTTGAGCCGAGTCTGGACGGTTGAGCGGGAATTCCCCAGTCAGGGAAATGGGAAGGAGGGTTCTTTCTGCAGAGCGGACCGTGCAGCTTGTGCCAAGGTCAGGAGGTTTGAGGGAGAATGGTTGGAGGTTTATCAGGGCAGGTGTGGTGGGAGATTGCAGAGGGAAGTTGAAGTCCACAAGGAAAGAGGAAAGTGTCTTATGTGCCTGGTTGGAGAGTTGTGACTTATTTTTTGGCCCTTTTTATATAAAATAGTTGATGAAAGTAGGGCTTGATTGTAGCCAGGGGCAAACATGAGTTGTCAGTCATTTTAACCACCACTTTCTCTAGTTCTTAAAAAATAATTGATGGAAGAGGTAAGAGTCAAACTTGGTAGCTGTGGATTGCCCTCTGGGACACTTTCCGCTTTGAAATCCCTTCCCTTGGAAATAGTCTCAGAGAAATGCTGAATATCAAATTCAGTTTTTCCCATTGATTCCCCATAGGAGAAGTATTTTCTGTGGGCTTCATGCTAATTACTGCACGTGTCATTTAATCTCACAACTACCATGGAAGAGGCTTAGGTACTGTATCAGTTAGCTCTTGCTGCATAACAAATCACCGCAAACCACAGTGGTTTTAAATTAGGGCTCAACAAACCTTTCTCAAATGCCCAGATAGTAAATATTTTAGGCCCATTGATCATATGGTCTCTGCTGCAATTACTCAGCTCTGCATTGTAGCTCAAAAGTAGCCATAAACAATATATCAATGAATGGGTGTGGTTGTGTTCCAGTAAAACTTTATTTACAAAAACTGCAGGCAGTTGTTGACCACTGTTTTAAATGGTAAGCCTTTATTATTACCCATGAGTCTTCAGGTCTGTGAGTAATTTTTCTGCTCTCAGCCGCTTACCCATGCCTCTGAGGTCAGTTAAGGGATGGGTAGGCAACTGTTGATCCTAGTTGGGTTCTCATATGTGTTTGAGGTTACTGGTTTAGGGTGACTTTGTCTGGGACAATTCAGTTCTGTTCCATGGGATATCTCATCCCTTAGTTGGGGTGCCTTATCCCTTAGTAGGCTATCTCAAGCTTGTTCATCTGATGGTGGCAGAGCTCCAAGAAAGAGAAGAAGCCGCTAAGGTTTCTTGAGACTTGAAGCTGGCATACTGTCCCTTCTGCTGCGTTCTGTTGACAAAACTAAGTCATGAGGCCAGCCAAGATTCAAGAAGGGGGAAGGAGCTGCAGAGTCCCATGGCACAGGGCAGAGATACAGGCAAGCCATTAATTGGGATCATCAGTGCTGTCCATTTACCACAGGTGGTATTACCCCACTTTACAGATAAAGAAACGGAGGCATAGAGAGGTTAATGACCTACCTAACGCCAGACAGCTACAAAGTGAGGGAGCCAGGATTCACACCTGTGCAATCTGAGTTCCAAGCCTATGTGCTTTTGGTCAGTTTGCTCCACTATTTTTCAGGATTTAAGTGGAGATAGTAAGGCTCTAATAGTCACCGAAATGTGTGTTGTGAATCCTCTCCTGT
>PVIY010064768.1:0-10050 GCA_004026745.1 Myrmecophaga tridactyla
TATTATTGTTTTATTTCTTTTTCTGATGTCTCTTTATTTCTTTCTCTAAATGGATGCAAATGTTCTAAAAAATGATGAATATGCAACTATATGATAATATTAAGAATTACTGATTGTATATGTAGAATGGAATGATATATTAATGTTCTTTTGTTAAGTTTTTTAATTAATAAAAAGTTTAAAAAAAAAAAAAAAAGAATCAAGACTACTCTTGATTACTTCAGTTTCAGGTATTTTCCCCTAGCTACTCCAACACCCCAAAAACTAAAAAGAGATATCTATATACTGCAAAAGAATAACATGCAGAATGACTCTTGACTCTGTTTGAAATCTCTCAGCCACTGAAACTTTATTATGTCTCATTTCTCTCTTCCCCCTTTTGGTCAAAAAGGCTTTCTCAACCCCATGTTGCCAGGGTCAGGCTCATCCACTGACGTTGTGAGCAAAAGCCACTGACACCCCATCTGGTTCCAGAGGCCCAGAAACATCCGTGTCCTTCGTGTCAAGGAAGGATGGTCACAACTTCCCAGCAATGAGGGAAAGGGGACCCTTGAATTGATTTGGCAAGCAGGCCACGGGTTAACACTCTCAAAGCCTGTGGCTTCCTGACATCGTGCCTCTGCCCACTTGCGGTTTGCCAGCTCTGGGAAGCTTTGACTAGCTCTCGAATACTCGGCTCCAACTCACTTTCTAAGACCACAGTGGGCCCTGAGCCGCCGTCTCGGAGGGAGCTGCCAGAGCTGGAGTTTGTGCTGTTACCACACACAGGTGGCCTGGCTGCTTCTACTCAGGGGCCTTCCCACAAGCTCTCCATTGCACCCCACGTTCTGGGAGCCTTTCAAGGTCAGGCAGTGGTCGCTCCCTGGTTCTGAAGCCTGGCCAGAAGAACAGGTGGAGTCAGGATGACTTTATCCTGGTTTGGACATTTCCACAGGAGTCAGCCGAGGTCAGCAGACTCAGCAGAGCCACTGCAGGACGGGTCTCGGCTGAGTCACCCTGCCCAGGCTCATGCACAGCTTTTCAGCCCCATTCAAGTAAAGTGACGACCCAGCCAGGCTCTGGCTGAATAAATGCTGGGGATACAAAGTCGGGTGAGGTCAACTTCGCCTTATAGGAACTCACAGCAAATATAAAGGACTATACAATTTCCTAAAAGCTTACTCCCAATTTCTGTCCCTTTCTATCCACACATCTAACCACACCAGTCCCTGGTCTGCCCTTTGGGCAACACTGTGCCACACGATAGCACACGTTGGGGTAAATGTGGATGTGAAGAATCATTGACCTGGGTGAAGCCGGACTCTTCTGAACTGTTTTTCAGACTCTTCTGAAATACAAGTCAAGATTGAAGCTAGAGATTTGGAAATCATCAGCACATGGATGGGTGCTGGCGAACACCAGAAGAATGCAGACATTTTTTTTCAATAAGGACAAGCAGGAGTATGGATATTCCCCTGCATCCAACACGCATGTACACACAGAGACAGATTTCCCGGTCCTGTTGGGCAGCAAGTGTTAAAGGATGAGCAGCCTCCGTCTTTCAGAATGTTTCAGGGTCAGCTCCACTGGCCACTGGCCAGAGCAGCCATCTCGAGCCCACCTGCCTGGGGGCAGGGCAGGAAGCCGCTGAGTCCAGCAGGGAGCACAGCCCCTCCGTGAGCTGGAACTCTTCCTCCCCACTAGGTGCCCAGATGCCCACAGCGGGCGTAAGCCAGGTGGGCAATCAGCCAGGTGGGTCTCAGCTCCTGGCCTCCTCCAAGCCTTGCTCCAAGTTCAGCAAACCTGTGGAGCTACCTGCACTGGCTTACCCATCTGGGCTCCCAATCTGAGTCCATACCCTACCACTCTTTGATTCAGGTGCCCCTCTCCAGGCTTTCTCTGCCAACGTATTTGTGGGGTTGGCCTCACAACCAGGCCTGGCCTTCCAGCCTCATTAGCGATAATGGTGGTGGGGGTGAGGGTGAAGGGGTGAGCAGACAGCTAATTTCCATAATATGTAAAGAGCTATTACAAATGAACAAAAAAGTTCTAACAGTCCAGTAGAAAAATGGAGATAGACTATAAAAAGTCAGAAGACAAAATAGGAGTGACCTTTTAACAAATGATAGAATTTTTTAATTCATAAACTTGTTAAAATTTTAAAAGCATGCAAATTAAAACAATGAATTATTTTCACATTGAATTGGCTAAGTTTCTAAAAGTTAATATCTGTCTCCCTGGCAGCGTGGGAGATGACTCCCAGGGATGAGTCTGGCCCTGGCACCATTGAATCAACAGTTCCATCGTGACCGAAAGGGGGAAAAGAAGTATAACCAATAAAGTTTCAATGGCAGAGAGAGTTCAAATAGAGTGGAGAGGCTACTCTGGAGGTTGCTCTTATGCAAGCTTCAGTTAGACATTGCTACCTATCATAACCTGCCAACCCCCAACCAGGACCATTCCAGCCAATTCTAAAGAACACTTAGGGCAATATATAAGATTCCACAAGGGTTCCATGCACTAGAGTAACTTTCCAGAAACCTACAGCTTCCAGATGGGTCCCTGAACCAGATAAGTTCTGAAACCTGGAGGGCCCAGCCTCTCCAGAACATCAGATAGTTCCATCTCCCTACCCCATATTAGTGACAGCCCCTTCCAACATGAAAAACCTAGAATGGACATAGCCCAATACCTCTAAAGAGAGGAACAGAAAGATCAAAGGTGATGGTGGAGTTATACAGAGAAGTTAAGATTTAATAAATGAATATGATTGCAGAATCATTAAACTGATATCTCTTTTAGTCTCCAGTACCTTAGAGCAGCTAGAAGTAAAAACCTAAGATTGTGAAATTGTAACCCATGTCAAACTCTGAAATATGTTTTACAACTAATTGTGGTGCTGTGCTTTGACATTTATTGCTTTTTTGTATATATGTTATTTTTCACAAAAAAGAAAGGAAAAAGTTGATTGTGAAAATAAAAAAATATATGTTTAAGGCCTCCAGCCTCCTGTATTCTGGAGCAGCTAGAAGGAAAAATCTGAGATGATGGTATGGCAGCCCATGACAAACTCTGGGATTTGTCCTGTAACTATTTGTTGAAGAGTGCTTTGCAAATTATTGCTTTTTTATTTCTTTGCTTTGTATATATGTTATTCTATACAATAAAAAAGTTTTAAAAAATAATATCTGGGGCTGTTTACACTCATACATTGCTGGTGTGTTTAATCAATACAAATTTGAGGACATCTTGGCAATATCTATTAAAATATATAATGTACACACTCTTAGCCCAAGCAGTTTATCCTTTAGGAAAACTCAGGAAAGACAACAGAAATATATACACAAATAAGTTCAGTGCAGCATTTTTTTGTAATAAGAAACAACCCAAATGTCTATCAGTAGGGAATCATTTAAAGAAAGCAAGAATGCTGTTGCCGAGACACATGAGAAAACTAGATATATCATCAAGATAAGGTGCCTAAGATATATTTGTTAAAGGAAGAAACTGCAAAACTATGCATGGTCTAATCTTAATTTTGTAAAATCATCATATATGTGTAGATGTATGCAAAAAAATCTAGACTATATTACAGATTACTTACAACAGTTCACTCAGAAATGAGGAATTGTGCAGGGTTTGCTTCTTTTCCCTTTATATAAAATATGTTACTACATTATTTGAATGTTTTTTAATGCTCGGTCAGTTCTGTAGCCAAAGAAAATTAATTTGCAGAGGAATACTGCTTAGGCATCGACACCCGTCTTCACAGGCAAACACTGAGCTGACCCTGTTCCCCTACACAAGCATCATACGTACATTACAAGTTGCCAAGGACAAATCAGTTATCAAGTTTAAGGCAAAGGGTTTCACTAGTTTACACACATATTGGAGGGGCAGCAGTGCCATTCAAAATCGTCTAACAGTAAAGGCAAAGACGGGCCTAAACTACAGGAAAAGCCACAAGTTTCAGGAGGAAAAATGACTGCCTGGTTTAAATGAATGCTCAGCTTGTAAAGCAGATTGGTTGGTTGTTTAGAGCTCAGCTTCAGCCATTGCTGAACTCCAAATACCTTTGCTTAGATGGTTATGTTCTGAGTCTCCTTCAAATTGTTGTTGTTGTTGTTGTTTTCTGGTTCTCACTAGGTTCCCGAGGAGCAGGTGTTCTGGATCCTTCCTGGACCCCTGCCTGCTTCCATCTCCATCCCCCAGACTAGGCTTGAGCAGCAGGCAAGTACCCAGAGCTTCCTTCCAGTCTCCGTGACAATTTCTTTCATCAGACCAAGTATTCGAATCCCACACCCACTTTCTTCGTTCAGCCTGAGCTGCTGTCACAAACTTCCACAGGCTAGTTGGCTTAAACAACAGAAATCATTGTCTCAGAGTTTCGAAGGCTAGAAGTCCAAGCCAATGGGTCAGTGGGGCCACGAGCCCTCTGAAGTCTATAGGGTTCTGGGGGTGGACAGTAATTCTTAATAGTGCTTTACCTTAGGGATAACTCAATCTCTGCCTCTATCGTAGCGCCGACTCACTCTCTGACTCTGTGTCCACATTTCCTCTCCTTGTAAGAATTCCAGTGATACTGGAATTAGGGCCACCCTAATTAACTAATTAACTAATAGCAATGACATCTTCAAAGATCCTATTTGTAAATAAGTTCACATTCACAGGACTAGGGGTCCTCAACCAAACCTGTCTTTTGAGAAAGATACTATTCGATCCATAACATCCACCTCTGCATCTTTGCTTCCATTGTACCCCCTTTCTGGAAAACCTTTCTAGAAGAAGTAGCTCTGTTGAGGACACTTGAGCTGGAACATGCAGCACTGCCCACACATCTGTTGGAGTCTCCAATTACCATGCAGCTGAGGCCAGCTCTGAGGCCTTCCCCAGATACAGATATCCCATGAACTCAGACCACCCAATTCCAGAGGGCAGTCCTAAGGGCTGGAGATGGCCTTTGCAGAAGGAATCTCTGTCTGAAAGAATCCGCGTCTCTTTATAAAGAACAGGGGGCTTGTCCCAAAGATCAGAGCAGATTTGCTGAGTAGCTAACAGGCATGGAAGAGGCCATGGGTCTCACTCAGCTGTGGTAAGTCTTTCTGGGGCCTCCGTCCATCAAGGTCATGATGGAGGATGGGTACTATGGCATGGGCAAAGACGTGGCAAGAGTTCTATTTGGCATTTTTTGCCTCAAAAACAGATGAGGCCTATTGTATCCACTCCCTGAGGAACACTGCCAAGCTACATTTAAACACCCACAATGCTTGACACTCTGGGAATCCACCAGGGAATCCAGCTCCCACAGTGGCTCTCGCCTTCCCTAGTTTGCAGAAGACAATCATTCCAGATGATCTTTTAGGGAATGTGAAGAGTTATTGCCAAGTGGATTTCAATCATGGTAATAAATTTTCTAGTCATCTCATCCAGGCCACAGTCTGAGGGCATCATGACACAAGAAGGGGCCTGGACTCTAATAACGTGGAAATTACTGTCACCAGACTGCAGGGTTTGGTGGTTGAAGTGGAATGTGGAGAACCACAGAGGCCTCCATTGGACAGGCCTTCAGACGGTCCCTAGTGGTCTAGGTCCCATGAGGTTGGTGTGTCCCACGGCTGTGGCAGAGAAGGGGTTGTATAACTGCGCCTTCTAGGAGATTTGCTTCAAACGTAATCTCACAGGGTCATAGAGATGTTGCTTATCAGCTCCCCACATAGGCCCACTTGTAACCTTCCAACATTTCAGAAAAACAAAATAAAATCACTGCAAAATGAAAGCGGGCTCTATAAAGACCGTCTTAAGGAGTCACATCAAAGGCATCTGACGCCTATTCTGTGAATGGAACCACCTCCGGCCTGAAGAGACCTGACCCACTTCATGTCTCTGTTTATCTGGAGTCTTCGGAGGCTTTCTTGGGTCTGAATTCGATTTTGAAGGCCTCTGCTTAGATGCTGTTGACCGGGTGAGGAGAGGTGGGAAAAGGGGTATGGGAGGAGGGAGACCTAGAAGGTGTCTTCTCGCAGCAGGAGTCTCCCCTGATTGGCAGTTAACTTCACCCAGGCTGAACACACCTGAGGACCATGAGCAGCTCCACCTCACAGGCCGGCTCCTGCCAGGCTGAGCCAAAGGAGATGAAACCGCTGCTGCCCAGTGCCCCACTCAGACCTCGGGATCGGTTACTTTTTCTCCTTTTCTTTCATTTTGCGGAAGTATTTTTCAACATTATTCTTTCAAACCTTTCATTATTCTTTGTTGGTTTTGTTTGAATAGATTTTCATTTTTAGAGATTTTAGATTTACAGAAAAATTTGAATTTACTCAAGAGAGTTTCACATACCCAGTCCCAATTTCTTCCATTATTAGCATCTTACCTAAGATGGCTTTAGGTGTGTGTGCTTCTCTAGAAAGCGGTTCTAGCTTTCATTAGATTCTCAAAAGGGTCCATGATCCAAAATAGACATGTCAATACCCTAGCAAGGCCAGCCAGGAGCTCTTTGGCCGCTTCCAGCTCAGGCAATACTCTCTGAATATGGACTAGCTAAGGTCTCACTGGGGTAACAGGGGTGGGGGGGGTGGGGCAGGGCTGGGCACCCTCTCCTCAGGAAAGCTACCATCCAGCAGGGAAAGTACAGAGCACGGAGCACACTGTCCGTGTGGCAGCACCATGAGCCAAGGGAGAAGGGAAAGGTCATCAACAACTGTGGACGTGAGTTAGACCTTAAACCATGGGCATAATTTCACCAAGGAGATTTCAAAGTAGAAGAAAGACCCCTGCAGGGGAGAAAACAGCTGAACTAAAGCACTGAGAAAGGAGAGCCAAAGGCATGATTCAGAAAGAATTTCGAGGCCAGTATGGGTCGGGGACATAAGCTATGATGTCCTGCCTATCAAGAACTCTTAGGCACTTTTTTTTTTCCATATTTAACATTTCTGAAATTGGGATACATCTCTGAGTCAATGTTACTTATTGGTACATAAAATACTGGTATATGTAAAAATCTATAGCAATGCGGATCGGATAAAATACAGAAATTTTATTAATTATAAGAAAATAAGAGTGGTTACCCTTGAGGAGACGCACTGTGGGAGACCAAGGGAGAGGGTAAACTGTGTGTGTTTTTTCCCTGTATGCCTGTTTTTTAATTTTTTAATACATATATTACATGATTCACACCATCAGGAATTACATGCCAGAGAGAACATGGTGTGATTTGTTTTCTTTGTGTCACTAATTTTTTGAAGATTAAACTAATAAATAGTAGATTTTTTTAATAGGAACTATTTGTTGAATATGCCAGGCACCAAGTCATATATTATTTCATTTAATTCTTACAACAGCTTAATGAGTCCTGCCCTGTTAATATCCTCGCTCGCCTTCGGAGAAATGGGAGGTGCAGAGAAGTGAGGGGACCTGCCTGGGGCCCCAGCCCGGGGGGAGGAAGCTTCCCCCCATCCCACCTCACCCCAGGCAGGCGGGATGATCGCAGGGCAGGGAGCTCTTCCCGGTCCCAGAGCGCCCGCGCCCCTCACCTCCCGCCATCTCCAAACCAACCCACTCTACAGAAAAGAACACTAGCCCGGGGAGATGGAGAGGTGAGGATGGAAAGGGAAAGCAAGACCCAGTCGGGGGAGCTGTGACTACCAGGCTGCTGTCAACTAGACGCCTCTTCCTCACTTCTTCTCGGCTGTCAGGAACCAAAAGATCCCAAGGGCTGGGCACTTCCCCCAGGACCCGGGAATGCTCAGGACGCCCCAGGCCCAGGACAGCACCTCCCCTCCCCGACGTCTCAGAGTCTGCCTCAAGGGACGGTCGGGGCCCCCCCTCTCTCTCTTTTGAAGCTGTTTCACCTTCAAGTCTCAGGGTCAATAGCTCAGGTGTGCGACGCGGACTCCTCAGGGTCCCCTAGCCCCGGTGATGAGCCGCACCTGGCTGCCGCCCAGGCCTGCGCGCTCCCGCGTGGGAGTCTCACCTTCCCTGTCGCCCGGGCTGGGCCGCACAGTGCATCTGAACTGCCACCCAGGGAGTCGCCCTGCCACTCCCTCCCAGTTTCTCTGCCTCTAACCACTCCTTTCCACCCGCGTGGTCGGTCTGAGAGGAGAAGGGACGGACTCCAAGATCCTTCTCCCTGCCCCTGTCCTACCTGAGACCTGCGCACATTTCTCCCCCACTCACCTCCACTGCGCCTACAGGCAGCGCCTGGGCACTGGTGCCACCTGGTGGCTGAAAGCTAAAATAGCCACTAGTGATTTCCTGAAAGGAGGCCTTCCAACGTCAGGTCTCCATTACCAACGAACATTTAATGAGCACCTACTGTGTGCCAGCACCGGTAAGATGCAAAGACGAGGTAGGAACATCATTGCCCTCCAGGAGCCTTCGGTCCAGAGGGGAGATAGAAGCAGAAATTATTTCAACGCAGGTGTAAGTGCTACAGGACAGAGGTTTAAACAGCTTCCTCCTAGAACAGATAATATTATATAACAATATTATATATTATCTGTTATATAATAATAATGTGTAACTATGGCCTTTACAAAAATTTCCTTTTAGGAATGAATTTCTGATACATGGATGAAACTTGAAGACATCATGTTGAGTGAAATAAGCCAGACACAAAGAGACAATGATCTCACCGATTTGAAATTAGAATAAGCAAATTCATAGAGTCAGAATCAAGAAATACAGGTGGCCAGGGGTTTGGGTGTGGTAGGAAATGGGAAATGAATGCTTAAATTGTACAGAGTTTCTAATAGGGTTGATTGTAAAATTTTGGTTTTGGATGGTGGTGATGGTAACACAACATTGTGAGTATAATTAACAGCACTGAATTATATATTTGAGTGTGGTTGAAATGGGAAATTTTAGGTTGTATATATGTTACTAAAATAAAAATTAAAAAGTAAGACTGCAGAATGCCAACAGTGAACTCTATTGTAAACGGTGGACTATAATTAATAGTACAATTATAAAAATGTTCTTTCATGAATTGTAACAAATGTACCACATTAATGCAAGGTGTTAATAATAGGGCAGCATCTGAGAGCTCTGTATTTTATGCAAGATTTTTCTGTAAACCTACAACTTCTTTAATAAAAAAAGAAAAGAAAAAGAAATAAATCAAATCCATAGTGGGGCGGGGAGGGGAGTGTTTCCTTTCTTTAAGGAGAAAAGGCCTGCCCATGTGAAAACTGAAATGCAGCAGGATGGCATCTCAGCAGAGTGCAGAACGACCTGTAGAGGGGCTGGCGGAGGGTAGCACAGCCACCAGGAGGGAAAGGGACTGTGGGGACAGGAGGACGAGCAGCTCCGGCCCTGTGGCACAGGTCTCTCTGCTCCTGGTGGAAGCCGAGGCAGCTGACAACTGGAGGAGATTGATCCAATGTGCTGTGGGAGTAAATGTTCCTAAGCAGGCATGTAAGTGTCCTAAGGATTCTAGAAGCTGGCCGAACCAAAGACAGTAAACCTCAGTTTTTTCAAATGATCTTCTCGTGCATAAGAATCTACGGTAGCGAGACTAAAGCAAAAAATGTTTATTTGTCACAAAATTTATATTTTGACTAGAGCATTTCCTAATATAACCTATGTAGATAGTTTGATTAAATGTCATAAGTACTTGGAATCTCAGGTAGCCACATGAGATTTTGCTGGTTTGTCCAGAGTGATTCCCCGATGAATCCCAGAATGATTTGATCAGTGACTGGAAAAATATTTGCAAGCCCCCTTCAGGGAATGGTGAGAACGGGGAGAAATTCAACTTCCCCAAGTTCAATTCTTGATATTCTCACAAGCAGTGTGGACAACCAAAGCTATAGGCTGAGCTCCCAGTCTTGGGGTTTGTTCATATGAAACTTAACCCCACAAAGAATAGGTCAAGTCTACTTAAAATTTAGGCCTAAGAGTCACCCCCAGGAGGGCCTCTTTTGTTGCTCAGATGTGGCCTCTCTCTCCAGCCAACATGATGAGCAGTCTCACCACCCTCCCCCTCTCTGCGTGGGACATGACTCGCAGGGATGTGTACCTTCCTGGCAACGTGGGACAGAGATCCTGGAATGAGCTGAGATTCAGCATCAAGGG
>PVIY010064769.1:0-10045 GCA_004026745.1 Myrmecophaga tridactyla
AGCTGGAAGGGCACATGGCAAACACAGCATCATCTGCTAACTTTCTCTCCTGGCTTCTGGTTTCATGAAGCTCCCCGGGAGGCATCTTCCTTCTTTATCTCCAAAGGTCACTGGCTGGTGGACTCTCTGCTTCGTAAGTGTCACTCTCTCTGAATCTCTCTCTCCATATGTTTCCTCTTTTATAGGACTTCAGAAACTAATCAAAACCCACTCAAATGGGTGGAAACATGTCATCCCCTAATCCAGTTTAACAACAATTCTTGACTAAATCACATCATCGAGGGAGATGATCTCATCACAGTTTCAAACATACAGTACTGGATAGATTATTCTACCTTTAGGAAATGGGATTTATATTAAAACATGGCTTTCCTTAGGGGGCATACTTCCTTTCAAACCAGCACATGTTGTATGAATGGAATTTTTGTTAATGGCATCTGGTCTATGATTACAAGGTTATATTTTGCTGTGCTTTGACAGACTTTTGCCATTGAGATGTTTATGAAAGAAAGTTTGAATTTGCTGCCAGGCATCCACCTGTGCCCTTGACTGAGCCCTTGGCTCACCTCCAAAGAAAATTGCTTGGCCCATTTCTGTATACACAGAGGTTATAGAAGGAGGAAAATAAGGTGGATCAATGCAATGACCTGTTCCAGGGTAACAGATTATTTGGGGTTTGTCTTTCCCATGGGCTTGTAACCAGTCAGAGGCTATATGAGCGTATGATTCACTCTTCCAGCAATGATCATCCTTGCCAACAATAAACAGGAAGGGGCCCTGGGCCTTTTCTAATGGAATGAGACTTTGGTTCCTCCAGTGGGTTGTTCCAAACATCCATAAAATCCATAATGCCTGACTCAGTGATTTTAATTTTCCCTAGGTCACTGTCAAGATTAGGAATAGTCATATCCTTGTAATGCAGAGGAGTTACTGTTTTGGCCACACAGGCATTGACAAGTACAGTGGCTGTAATGTCCTTCAAGAAGGAGGCCTTTGAGAGACACAAGTCACCTCCTTTGGAGAAGCCAAGAAGGTCGACACCAGGGCCTTTCACCTGAGAAGAGAAAGAACAATCCTGGCATTCACAAATGAAGGACATAGACAGTGATTTTACATTCTTTAAGTAACTTTCTTAAAATAAACAAATCAAATGATTTCCTAGTATATAGGCCATCCCCTAATATTTATGGGGTCTATGCCAAGAATACACATGAAGGCCTAAATTCCCTAAATGAACAGTTAAATAAACTATACTCTCTTTACCTTTCTTGACTGATATTAAATTTCTATTGGACATTAGAAGGTCAGGCTCAAATTTAAAATCTTAAAACTCTTTGGAATAAATAAATAAAAATAAACTCCTTGGAATTCTATACTGGAATGTGGCACTGGAGAGAGTCAATCCCTTGCCCCAGTATCTGGTCTCTATCCCACCATCCTTCTCTTCCCATCCGTGGCTTTATCACATATCCTTGAGGGTCCTGCTGCATACACAAGTGGATACCCAACCTGCACATCAAGGCCTACAGGAATACACACTGATGGAGCCAGGGAAGATGCATAGGTCCTGGAGGCAGGATCACAATTGTTGAGCAGATAATTCTGATGTCCCAGGTCCCAAAGGCATGGGGGTAGGTGGCATGTGGGTTCCAGGTCGATACATTTCCCTGAGCCCTGGAAATCTTCACCCTGTGGGGAGAGGTGCAGCCAAAGGCAGGCCAGAGCGTGGCCATCTAAAACAAAGAGTCCAAGGATGAAGGCCCCCTGTCTATGTCTAAGGGAAGAAGTGATAGTATACATGTCCTCTTCCTTTTCTAGGGCTTTCTCTCCCTAAATAAACCAGCCAACACAGTTCAAGGTCATCTAGGTTTTAGTAGCTCTGCTGAAACACCATTTGCTGAACCCTAATTGAGTTAGAAGATGCTCAAGACCTTGCAGAACATCTTATTCCTTAATGTTAGAATGTTTGTGTCTTTTTAAAGTCTAAACAATAGCAAAGAGTATTTGTTATTCCGTTTATAATCATTCTAAAATATTTTAATTAATTTAATCAATATCTGCTATCAGATAAGGACTTTCTTTACAAACTTAAAAAGTGTTCCTAATATCATCAGATATATAGTTCCTGTTCAAACAATTGTTTCAGGAACGTCTCTTTAGAGTCCAACTTTTCTCTCTACACATATACGTTATTCTTATAAATCAGGAAATTGAACCTCAGAGAGGGCAACTGTCTATTCAGGATCATAGGACCTCTTGGTGATAGATGCAGAGCCAGGACTCAAGTCTTGTAACTTTTTAGCCCAAATGTTCTTTGAATTATAGTCAAGAATTACAAAGGGTAGTCAGCAATTAAGTCTTAAGGAACCAAAGAGAGACATGTAGAAATAGAAATAATAATCTTACAGCTTTTGATGGGGCCTTTGGGTCTTACAGCATACTTCCAGCTCCACATCTCCTGACAGTGCTCACAGATCCAACCGTATGTCCTGTCTACCTCTGTCCTCTGAATTTAGGAAACACCAGAACCCACCTCTGGATGCTGCAGCATGAAGTCCACAGCTTCTTCAAAGTACTCCAGGTGCACATCCTCCAAATATTCAGGAAGGTCTTCAAATCTGAAATAAGCCAGAGCAAGGACAGCAAAACCGTGTCCTGCCAGGAGACTGGCCCTGTATTCACAAAGGCCACCACCAAGTCCAAACAGATCAATGATCCCAGGAAAGGGCCCCATGCCTGGAGAACACAACACATCATCAGGAGCTTTGGACTCTCAAAAGCCATTCAGATTTTGATATTAGGCAAACAGAAGCTTTTGAAGCCAGGGAAGTTAGGGGGACGGTCAGTGGAAGGAGGACCCTTCTAACTTTACTTTTTAATTTATTTTATTTTAAATAGTATGCAGGGGGGTAGAGCGGAGGACAAAATGCCCTTTTCCCCTAAAATTTTTCACAAAACAAAATAATAAAAGTAATTCAAATTATAAATAACATATATGTATACATTTTCCACCAAATCTTGTTTTTTGTTGTTGTCCAAAAGAGTATCTACTTGAGAATGTTGAAGGCTGTAAAGATCTCTACGTATGTAGAAGATAATAGAATATACTCCCCACCTTCTCACACCCTCTGCTCCATTCTTAAAGAACACCATTTCTAAACATGCCAAGTTTTCTTCAGCCCTTGAATATCCATAGACACTGCTCCCTTTGCCTAGAATACTATTCTCTCCTTCTCCAGACTGCTTTTGTTTTGTTTTTTATCTCAAGGAAAATTTTATTATTAGACATTTTTTCTAATCCTGTGACAAAATCTAGTTTCTTACATTTTCTATCCACTGGGCATATTTCTTTTCTATGAGACTATGTAAAATTAATCTGAAACATTTGGCACACTAGAGTCCTGTAAATATTTGAAGGCAGTCATCATATTCCTGTTGAATGTTTTGTTTTGTATTTTCTCTACAAGAACTTCAGGACTTTGTATGACATAGTTTCTATAACCTTCAGTATTTTGGTCATCTTCTCCTGTGTGCTCACTAATTTGAAGTGTTCCTCAAAGTGCTCTCTGGGATAACCTACCCAAATCAGGCACAGAGGACCTATTTCTAAACTACCTTAAATTAAATAAAGCCTAAGTTTACATGAGTTTTTAAAGCCATCATATTATATAGTAGATTATATTGTCTTGATAACTGTTACATCTTTCAGATCAGAGGTTAGCTATCTTCTTCTGTACAAGGCCAAAGGGTAAATACTTTTGGCTCCGTGGGCCATATAGTCTCAGTCACACTCATTCAACTCTGTGTTTTAGAATGAAAACAGATTTCCAATAAGCCTATCTCCAGGCTGCTTTTGATTTGGCTCACTTAGTCTTCACTCAAGTCTAAGCTTAGAACTCCCTTCCTATAAGTAGCTTTCCCATGTCCCCAAAGGCTAAGTTGCCTTAGATAGCCTTTTCCACCAGCACCCTGTGCCTGTCCTTCCCCTATCACACCACTTACCACAATGTACTAAAGGTGCAAGTGTAGCTGCCTGTTGTCTTCTATTAGATTTTACAGCCTAATATTAAACTATAGCAAGGCCCATGTCTGACTTTGTTGGCCATTGGATCCCAGAACTTAGCATAGTCTTTGATTTAACACATATTTGCTGAAAGATCGAACCCTTCGACATTATTTATAAAAACCTTTCAGGTAGAGAACAATAAACCTTAAATAGGACATAGAGTAGACACAGAAATAGTTAACGCAAGATTGACGTGACTAGAAATATCGGACACCATGCCTGATGATGAGAGTTCTTGTTACTGTTTTTGCTTTTTAATGAAAATCTTTACTAAGTGCCTGCTATATTCCTGATATTGTGCAAGCCTGTAAGGATAAAGAGATGCGTACAGCCCATTTCCAACCCCAGGAGTCCCACGTTAGTGTAATAGCCACTCATTAAGGTAGTGGATTGTTGAAGTGCTGTAAGAATAAGGGGGTGGGGGTGCACAGAGCAGAGGTTGGGACAGGAAATGGGGAATTAATGCTCAGTGGATAGAATTTCAGTCTAGGGTGATGGAAAAGTTTGGCTATGGATGGTGATGATGGTTGTGCAACACTGTGAACGTCATTAACAGCACTGGATTGTATACCTGAAAGTGGTTAAAATGGGAAATGTTATGTTGTACATATGTTACCACAACCAATATTCTCAAAAGAAAAGAAAAAAAAAGAAAGCAGGGTCTCTTGTTTGGAGGATAATTATAGAATTCTGTTTAGGGGATTGCTGCTGTAACTCCAGCATTTCTAGATAGCAAGAGTTTCTATCATTTCTAGATAGTCAGGAATTTGGCTGGAAGAAGTGGACTAGGTAGGTGTCTTATTTCCAGGTCATTTTTTACCGAACAAACATCCTGTTTTTACTTAGAGTAGGGCTTCTCCACCTTAGCATTACAGACATTTTGGGCCGGATTATTATTTGTTGGGGGCAGGGAGGAGGGGGGGCTGTCCTGTGCACTGTAGGATGTTTAGCAGCATGCCCAGCCTCTATCCACTAGATGCCAACAGCACTCCCCTCCCAGCTGTGGCAACCAAATATGCCTCCTGGCATTGCCAAATGTCTCCTGAAGGGGTACGGGGAGGAGGGGTCAAAATCATACCAGTTTGAGAACTTAAACTGTTTGCTCACCATGAGGCAAGGGGGACAGTCAAGGAGGATTGTGTGTGTATGTGTGTTAATGGTTATAGGAAACTGCCCCAATCTGTGGGTTTAGTCTCCTTGAAAGTTTGGTGTGAAAGGTGGCTGAAAATCACTCTTGCCGACGGACAGAACCCATTGCCTAAACTGGTGCTTGAATCACAGTAGCGTGCTTGGCACGTAGTGGCCGCTTAATAAGTACTTGTTGAATGTACAACTTCAGTATATAGCTAAGGGAGGGACAGTGTCTCCAGAAGTGTCCAGAGAGTTAAAGAGGAAAAGCTTCTAGCTAGAATCCGTGATTCTGGAGCGTAGTGACAAGCCTGGGACAGTACCACAGCCACGTGGTTCCTAGGCCAGCAAAGGGTGGCGGGGACTCCCTGGACTCCCAACACTGGAAAGCAGGTCGCTCAGCCGGCGGCAAGAAGAGCGTGGCGTGAAGCCTGCCCGCGCGTACCTGCTCCCTCCGAACCCCAGGCCGCCGGAAGTGGCGCTTGTGCACCGCCCGACTCAGCAACCGCTGGGGCTCAGGGTCGTGGCCATCGAGCACTTCTAACTCCACGACAAAGGGCGTCAGCGCATCCCGCTTCACTAGCCGCAGCAAGGGCTTCTCCGGCTCCAGGGCCCAGAAGAGCCCCATGGGCTCGAGCCCCACGAAGCTGCCGCCCAGCGCGGGCGCGCGCGCCAGGTCCAGCTCGCCGGTGCCATCTGCGCAGTAGCGCGCGCGGGCCCGGAAGAGCGCGCCCTTCTCGTCGCGCAGGGACGCGCGCAGCGTGACCCGCTGTCCTGGGGCCTGTCCGCGCACCACGATGCGCACCGGCTCGTCCCAGCTGCAGCGGCCCGCGGGCTCCAGGGTCACCGTTGCCGCCATGCCAGCCGTGACCCAAAAGAGGTGGGCAGGCTTGGCGGAATGATGGGCATACCTGGTGCCTTTTACCTCTTGGGAAGCAATCGTGGGTGGAACCTTTCGGACTACTTCAATTGGTCGGGCTTAAGGACCTCTGGGCGACGCCTCATAGAGTTTGTGCAAATCCAGTAATACCCTGAATGGAGGAAAGAGTTAATTATTACTGATACTAATCCTGCAATTCAGTGGGATGAGTGTCAAAACAGAGGTACAACATCTGAAAGATAAAGGATTGGGGGAGATGCTGAATTCTCCAGTTGTCTGGATTTTTAAACAACATCCTGGATGATTGTAATTCAGGTGGTCCGTGGGGAAACATGGCCCTAATTACTCTCCTGTTACTGGACAAAGGAGGCAGATTCTTTTGCCCCATGTGCTCAAATGACCAATTCCTGAGACACTGAGGTTTCAAAGAGAGAAAAAGTGTATTTCTAGGCACATAGCAGAAGAGCAGATGGCTTATTGGCTCAAAATCTGTCTCCCTGAAATGCAGTATTTCTGATAGTTTGATTAGAAAAAAAGATAGAAAGGGTTTAGGATAAAGAGCACAGTTGCCCCAGATGATATAATTAGAGTTGATCTAATTATTGAGCATGTGCAGATTCATTACATGCTCAGTCACAGAACGTGTGCAAGAAAATGTTGGCCCTAATATGATGATGGGTGTGAGTATTAGTATTGTAACTGAAAGGAAAGTGAAGGAGAGTAGAGGAGGAGAATGCATGAAAAGAAGGAACAGACAGACCTCAACGGATGAAGGCAAGCGTTATTAGAGAGCTTGAGAGGGACTGCCCCAAGAGCAGTCAAGCTGACTGAACTGAGAGCTGCGCTAAGGGGAGGGAGAGTGGCATATTTATAGAACAGGGTTTATTGAAATCAAGAAAGAAAGATAAAAGAACAATGTATTTTGTGGTTACACGTCTGTGGTTAAATGTTTGATATGCTTCGGAGATTGTTAGTAATAGGCCGGTGGGGCTCTCTGGTTCGCCAGAGTGGGTGAAGTTCAGT
This sequence comes from Myrmecophaga tridactyla, assembly GCA_004026745.1. Classification (NCBI taxonomy): domain Eukaryota; kingdom Metazoa; phylum Chordata; class Mammalia; order Pilosa; family Myrmecophagidae; genus Myrmecophaga; species Myrmecophaga tridactyla. Next base: position 7,098 of record PVIY010064769.1, read on the forward strand.
CAGCCGCGACAGGTTAGGTCAGTGTGCTGTTTTGAAAGGATGTTATGTCCCCTAGAAAAGCCATGTTTTAATCTAAATCCTATTTCATAAAGGCAGAATAATCCCTATTCAATACTGTATGTTTGAAATTGGAATCAGATCATCTCCCTGAAGGTGTGATTTAATCAAGAGTGGTTGTTAAACTGGATTAGGTGACAACATGTCTCTACCCATTTGGGTGGGTCTTGATAAATTCCTGGAGTCCTATAAAAAAGGAAACATTTTGAAGAATGAGAGAGCAGAGGATGCTGCAGCACCACGAAGCAAAGAGTCCATGAGCCAGCAACCTTTGGAGATGAAGGAAGAAAATACCTCCCGGGGAGCTTCATGAAACCAGAAGCCAGGAGAGAAAGCTAGCAGATGACGCTGTGCTTGCCATGTGACCTTCCAGCCAAGAGAGAAACCCTGACCATGTTCGCCGTGTGCCTTCTCACTTGAGAGAGAAACCCTGAACCTCACCAGCCTTCTTGAATCAAGTACCTTTCCCTGGATGCCTGTGATTGGACATTTCTATAGACTTGTTTAATTGGGACAGTTTCTCAGCCTTAGAACTGTACACTAACAATTCATTAAATTCCCCCTTTTAAAAGCCATTCATTTCTGGTGTATTGCATTCTGGCAGCAAGCAAACTAGAACAGTCAGTTTCCTGCCTTCTGTTAGTTCCATCATTCCAGACTCTGGAGGAGTATGAGAAGGGAGCAGGGCGACGTCGTCATATCTGGCTGCTTCCTGCTGACGGGGTGAGAGTAGGGGGCATAGTAGGGGGAGGTCTTTGGTGAGCCTGGAGGAGGAACATTGCTTTCACATGATCTTGAGTTGCGCCTCGGGAGATGGTGGTGATTCTTCTGGCAAAAAACTTTTGTAGGAGATTAACAAAGCAGGGGAGGAAAGAGAAAATTAAAATAAGACATATGAGGGGAGTTATAAGGGGTATGAGCCAAGAGGAAAGATTGCCTAGGGCCCATAAGGAACTAGGCGAGGCTTGATCCCTGATTTTAGTAGCAAGGTCTCTAAGGTGTTGGGCTCCATCTCAGACTAGTGCGATTGGTTAGTATAAAAACAGCACTGTTCTTGGAGTAATGTACAGATGTGCAGCTGTTCAGAGGTTGAGGCCACACCTGTTTTGTAAGCGTACTGCAGCTAAGGAGTCTACTTGGTCCTATAGAGCTATAAGCTGTTTTTGAGATTTCCTGGAGGCTTGAAGCCAGTTGTTGTGACAAGATGGTAAAGTTGTGTAATGACACACCTAGTCTTGCTGTTCCTGTACTTGCCCCAGAAAAGACACCAAGCGTGGCTAGTAGGGGGATTAACTGATAGCTCTTTTGATTTTTGGGGAGGTGTTTTGGACCAGGTTTGTGGGAATAGGGGTGTTGGGGGAGTTAGCTTTATTTGGGGTGATAGAAAGACTAGTGTGCATATTCCCGTCCAGTTGGTGGCGAGACACAGGAAGGCATTTGAACCACATACCCAGAAGAGTCCAGATGTGTAGACCAGGCAGGGGAGCGAATTAACACTGGAAATGGGGAAGAATTTACCTGCTCCTTGGTGTTTCATGTTTTCCCTGGTGTGCCAGAAGGAGATGGAGTGTCCAAGGGCCATGGCTGTAAGGGACTGAAACTTTGTTAGGGCCTAAATGTTTGGAGGGGGGTTTCTTGTTGCAAATTGATGTTTTGGAGCTTAATAAGGATGGGGGAATGATGAGAAGCAATTTAAGAATGCTCTATGTCCCTAATGGCAGGTTTGATGTGGAGGTCAGACAGTTTGAGGGGGCTCATGGTGTCTAGAAGTTTGGGGAGCGGGGGTCAGTCCAGGACTGTTGTCCTGGTTCTGCTGTTTGGAGTAAAAAGACGGCAGCTTTGTGTAGGGTTGGGATATGAAGGGAGGCTTAAAACTTATGGAGAATATCTCTTCCTAAAAGGGGGACTGGGCAAGTGGGGATCTTAATGAATGAGTGAGTGAATGTGAGGTCCCCAAAGGAGCAGAGAGGGAAGGGGTTTTGTGGGGATGGGTAATAGTTCCTGATACTCCTACTATGGCTGGGTTCCATGGTTGACCCAGTGTCTACCATGAAGGAAACAATGTGCCTGGCCCTGTCCCTACTACCCTGGGCTCCACAGGATTGTCATGCTCAGTAGTGGCCAGGGCAGTGGAGTCTGGGCACCTTCATTCCAATAACTGCAGAAAAGGGTTTTTTTTGGTTCTGTAAGTGGGAGACCCAAGGGGCAGGGTATCTGCCCCTAAGGGCACTCCACTTTCCAATGTTCCCATTGTCCACAACTGGGGCAGGGCTTGGAGGTAGGTTTAGGGTTTGGGCAAACTTTTGTCCAGTGCCCCTGGTTGCCACAGCAGAAGCAGGCTCCAGGAGGGTCTGTGATTTTTTGTCCTGGGGAGATAGGAGGCCTGGGTGTGGGGCCATGTTGACCATATGGGCCTGTAGAACCATGGCTAAGAGCAGGTATTTGGCCTTGAGGTTTTTGTATTTCCCTCCTTGTCTCCTCGTCCCAGTTGTTAAACACCCAGAAGGCTACATTGAGGAGTTCCTGTTGTGGAGTCTGTGGGCCTTGTTCAAACTTCTGAAGCTTTCTTCAGATGTTGGGGGCAGATTGACTGATAAATTGTACATGTAAGAGGAGGGTGCCTTCTGGTGTATTGAGGTCCAGACTGGTGTATTTTGTTACAGCCGTGGTTAGTCTGACCATAAAGAGGGAGGGGTTTCCTTCGGGCTTTTGGGTAATTTCCAAGATTTTTTCATAATTTACCTGGGTATGAGTGTTCTTGAGCATCTCTTCAAGGAAGCAGGCTATCATGTGGTCCCCATTCCGAATTCCAGGGTCCCTGGGTTGGTATGCCCAATCCAGCTCACTGGTGGGGAGTGCCAGATCTGCAACTTCTGTTTTCACCATGAAGG
>PVIY010064770.1:0-10047 GCA_004026745.1 Myrmecophaga tridactyla
CTTCCTGGGCTCCTCCCCAGCCCCCACCCAGCCTCACTGCTCACCCGGCTCTCTCCTAAGCCCCTCCAGTTCCCACAGGTGCCTCCCGTTTGCAGGCGTATGCACACAGGGCACCTGCACACAGGTACGAGTCCCCACAGGGCTCATGGACACAGGGCGGCCCACCCAAGGGCCTCCACACCCACTGACACCTTCAGGCCCAGGGCTGACCTAGGGAGAGGGCCACTCGGCGGTGCCCCAAACCAGGGTGGCAGGGGGTGCGAGGGGGAGGCGCCCTGCCAGGGCAGCTCAGACCACCTTTGAGGCTCCTCTGGGAGGACCTCGCCGTCCCCTTCCCCTCCCACCTGGCCTCACGCTGGGCATCCCTGCGCGCTGCCCAGCGCCATACCTGGGCTCAGGCACACGAGCAGAAGGTGGAACGCTCCTCGAACTCCCATGTCTCTAGGCTTGGTGTTTCCTCCACCTGGGCTGGGTATCCCTGGGGCCGGTGGTGGCCGTGGGGCCAGAGGCGGTGGGTGTGAGGGGGCAGGTGGAGGGAGGGGGAGCTGAGGGCCCAAACACTGCCCAGGGTGGCAGGAAGGTGCAGTGAGTGTCCGGCTGCTCCTCAGCCGGAGTTATTTCTACCGGAGGGAGGGGGCCTGGTCCCCGCCTTGGGGAGGAGTCCCAGGAACCCTAATTAGCAGGGTGACAGGGTGGCCTACCCAGGCATTACGCAGCCCTCACCCAAGCTCTTCCCTATCCCCAGAGTGGCACATGGCAACCAGCGGAACTTGTAATTAGGTACCTGTCAAACCAATACTTCCTCCTGGCCCCATCCTTGGGGTGACAATAGTCACCCCATTTTACAGCATTCACGGAGCTCCCCCTCACCACGCATTTGTTCCCTTGGGGAAGAGGAAGGAGAAGCCAGGCTTGGGGAGGAAGGGAGGCCGGGCCTTGAAGGGTTAACGCTGACCCCAGGACGCAGCCTCTGACACACCCTCCCCAAGCAGGTTCCAGCGGTCCAGATCCCCACCCCCTCCAAGTATCCCTGAAACTTTAGGGGGGCCCAAAAACAAAGCAAGCGCACCCAGAGGTTGGGGTCTATGGGAAAAGTCACCAGGGAAGGGATCACTTCCCCCGTTGCTGGGACCATGGGGCTGGAGGCAAGGCCCAGGCAGATGAAAGGGGCCAGGGATGCCCAGCCCATCTTCCTCTGAGGCCTCTGCTCCCTCAAAGGGAGTCAGTCCTCTTGAGCTAAAAGAGGCAGAGTTGGGATGTAGGTGGGAATAGGGTCTTCCCCTGACTTGCCCCCTGCTCCCTGATACACACAAAGGGTGGGGGATGCCTGGGAACCAGGAGGTGTGACAGGAGATCTAGGCCCCTCTTTCCACACAGTTTGGAAACCAGTTCAGTGAGGCCTGAGAGGAGTGGGACCAGGGTGTGTGAGGGGTGAGGTCGGTGAATGGGGCGCATGAGGGAACTGTCATGTGTCAGGCAGCATTTGAGAAAATAGTACCAGGAGGGCCAGGGAAACAGTGTGCCTGTGGGAGCATGTAGTCCACCCTGCCTGGGCTGCATGTGGAGCACAGGGGGAGGCAGGTGTGGCGCTATTTGTGAGGGCTAAGCCCCTCTTGGTGTATTTCTTTTAAGGATAGCTGGGTATCCTTGTTTCTGTGCACAGGAAGGGAAGCGAAGGACCCTCATAACCTGTAGAGAGTCCCAGAGAGCAGAGGGAAGTGGTGGAGGGTCTCAGCCCTTGCTGGTTGGTCCAGGGGGTATCAGAAGAGACCTCGTGCTTCCCCTGGGCTCCCAGACTGCCCCACACGTGGTGGTAGGGAGCAGGCCATGAGTGGTCCCTTCAACAACTTGGCTTCCTCAGAGGAGTCCAAGATCCTCCTCCATGCCCCTCTCGTGGCCTGACATGAGGTACATGAAGGGAAAGGAGGAAAGAGTCTTGGGGAGAGTTATGAGGCTGAGGGATGCTCCCAGGGCTCAGCCCTCCAGGAAAAATAAGACAAAACCTTAGGGAAGCTCAAGGAGTCTACACATCTCCACATGCCAAACCCCTCCACCTGCATTCCCAACAATAAGAGGGTGCTCTGGGGCCTACCAGATGTACATAGTGAATATCCTTATTTCCTTATTTATTGTGATGTTTCTGGAGTTGTCCTGCAATCTGGAGAGCAGGGATCATTATCCCCATTTTACAGATGAGGAAACAGAGTCCTGGAGAAACATGGGGATTGAACTCCAGTGATGCTACTGGACCCTCACTGAGTTGGGTGGAACCCAGACATCTTGACTTTCAGTCCAGACCCCTCCAAGAACAGGGCCCACCCATGATGAAAGGTCAGTGGTGGGTGGAGGAGAGGACAAGTGGGGCTAGAAAGAGTGAGACTGAAAAGAAAGGCAAAAGAGCTGTAGTTCCATTGAGCCAAAATGTAGTGTTGGGGGTTAATTGGGTCCCAGATTTGAGCCAGTATTAGGGCTGGAGTGAAGGCTGGAGCTGGGCCTAAGGTTGAGGTTTGTTGCAATTATGAATGAGACTGAGGTTACAGTCGGAGTTGGAATTGGAATTAAGGTTAGGATTAAAATTAGAGCTGGCTAGACTGAGGTTAGAGTTCATGGCTGGGATTTGTGTTATGGCTATGCTTGGGAATACAGTTAGGGCTAAATTGAAAGATGGATTGAAATTGATTTAAGATTGGGATTGCAATTGGATTAGAAATAAGATTGGGGATTTGAGTTAGACTGTGGTTTTCGAACATGGGCTAAAGATATAAGGGCAGGGGGGTTAATGGGATCAAAGATGGGGTCTTAGTTATGATCTGGAAAGACCTCAGGCTCTGTTAGCTAAATCTGCATTTGGCTAGGTTTTTCATCCCTTATAACTCTGGAAGAATATCAACAACAGCTGTTGATTGGGGTCCCAAAATTTGGGACAGGGGTCCAAATGGACCTGAACCCATCTGGGGGTATAAGGCAACTTAATCCCATAACATGAAACTTCTGAAATCCCTCCTAACAATCTAAGCTCATCCCCTCATCTAACTCTGTGAAAAGCATTTGGAGAAGTGAGTGGGTCTTTGAGTCTAAACTGAACTAGAAAATGAGGTCCACCTGAAGGATAGGCTTACTGGGGTGGGAGGTCTTGGAGATGGGCACTGGGGAGACTGAAAGCCTAGACGCTCTGAGAAGAACAGCAGCCACGTCCAAGGCTTCCACACTGGGTCCCTCAAAGTATGAAGAGGCAGGACACCTTGTTGCTCCCCCTTGACCCACTGAGGAGTAATTGCCACCTCCTTGCAATTTGGAGCCTATAAAAGAAGACTTCCTGTCCTGAGCCCTGCAGGGATTTCTGGAGTGCTGTGATGGGTGAGAGCGCTGGGGTATCAGCATAGTTTTCATAGCATAGTCCAGCACATGGTTCCTCCCTCTGAGACTGGCCCACAGACCATGTTTCTCAAGATTCCATCCTCCACAGAGGAAGAGGGCCTCACTTCTGGGAGGTCCCCTACTGTAACTCCTCCCTCTACTTTTCCCCTCCCAGTCACTACCCCATTTCCCCACCCACTTCCTTTTCAGGTCCCATAAAGGTCCGGACAGATCTAGGACACTAGTGGGGTACCCTCTGTTCCCCCAGGGAGAGAAAGAAAGAGACTGGGAGAGAGAATGACAAGGAAAGGGGCTGAGATAGAGACTAAGGCAGAGTTAGAAACACACAACATCCAAATGGCCCATTCGGAGGTTGAGAGACAGAGGAAGCAGAGGGGCTAGGCTACGGTTAAGGACCCAACATAGATTTCCAGATGAGCCCCCTTGCTGTCCTCTGTGCAGTCTGCACAGGAGACAGTGGCCCCTCTTATATGCACACCTCCAGTTTGGTTGGTATTTGCCACTATTCTAAGACAGAAAATCAGAGACAGACACCTAGAAATAAATGAACAGAGACATAGAGCAGTAGAGAGAGCCGTAGAGAAGAGGTAGGACAAGGATCCAGAGAAGCCCAGAAACTACTTCTGACATGAGATAGAGCCCAATCCTAGAACATTTTTGGAGTAGGACAGGTAGAGGCCTCAGGCTTCCTTACCCTTCCTCCAAACTACCCTTTATGGCGACTCCACACGGGCCCCTTGGCCCTGCTGTAATCTGCCCAGGGTCCCTCACCGTCCTCTGTGGACTCAGGCCCAATTTCTCCATCTCTCCTTCCAGGGCTCCAGGACCGCCAGTGTGGCCCTTTCCAAACGCCCTCCCCACACAGTCAGCAGGTCCTCAGCCCCCCTCTCCCAAGTCTTCTTGTGGACTTGGCCCTCTGAGATGGTTTAAATTGGCTTATGAGGTATTGGGTTCCCTGTCATTCAGGGTGTGTAAACTCAGGCTATCCAATGATTTGATTAGAGCCTCCAACACCCAGGAATGTGGGTAGCAGGTCCAGGGAGTTACCCTACAGAGAAATCTCTAAGGAAAGCGTCTGGGAGCAGGAGTCATGGACAACGAGGAGGTGGCCAACTACTTAAGTCTGAAAGAGAACAGACAGAGGCACCGTGGAGGCCAACAAACCAAGGAGCCGCTGCAGCTGCTGTCTCTCCACCCTGATTTCAGTGAAAGTTTGGGGTTGGAGGACTGCCAGGTGAGGCCATGGTTAGTTGGGAAGGGCTTGGGGGCCTAAAGGTGGTATGATAAGAGGGCTTCTCCCTATCAGGAGAACATTGAGGTCTGTTAAGGAAGGATTAGACTTAGGTATAGAGAGAGGGATGAGTTCAACTTGGGGCTGAGTTTGAGGATGTGAGTTGGGGTTAGAGACTGAGGCCTGTCTCAGGGCTGGCAGGCAAGAGCTTCAGATACTTGAGGCCTAGGGACTGCCTGAGCCCCTTCTCAGGCTTCCCAAGGATCAGGGTTCCTACTGGCCCACCTCAGAAGAAGGGGACCCTAAGAGGGTGCCTGCTTATGCCCAAATCTCTCCCATCCAGTATGGTCTGTCGCTGACCCAGATTCTTAAGAGCAAGAAGCACTAAATTAGTCCCCGTAACTGAAAGAACTGGCTTAACTCACCACTGCATCGGCAAAGCACATTGCAAAGGGTAGTCCAAGAAAGGGGAGTCAGGAGGATGTGTGGGAGAAGGGAGCAGGAAAATCTGCCCGGGGCTAACAGGCTTTTCTGCATGGCCCCTGGGGAAAGACTGTCTGTCTCTGGGCTATTGGGACGAGCACCAAATCCTTGAATCTCAAGTCCAGAAGGGACCTCAGAGACCCTCTGGTGCTTGGATCTCAAATGGCCGTCAGTTGAACTGCTATCAGAGGAACGGGTGGAAGAAGTAAGAGTTGGCTTATTAGAGTGTGTGAATTCCTGATGACAAACCAGAGGAAGAATTAAGAGACCCTGAAAACAAAAGGTATCTTCACCTCACCAAGACCAAGCACTTCCTGCAGAACAGCCTTCATCCATTCCACAGACCCCACAAACCAAACCGTGCCTGCTTCGGGCTGGGCTTTGTGCTGGGAAACTGCGATTAATAGGACTCACTCTCTGTCCTTATAGAGCACAGCCTGGGAGACAGACAGGGAAAGGGGTGGTCACCCACAGCTTGGTGAGCTATGGCAGTACTGGGCAAGGCACCCTTGCCTGGTGGAAGTGAAGTTTAAACAGAACTGAGGGCTAACTAAAGTTGTGCCAGGAGAGGCTTGGGGGCAGAAAGGGGTGGCTGGGAGAATATTTTAGGTTTAGGGAAATAAGCGAGGATCCTGCCAGAGGCAGATGGAGAAAAGTGAGATCAGGAGAGACAGCTGATGATTATTTGCAGATTGAAGAGGGTGAATAACTTGACAATTGAATCACTTGCTTCTCCCCAAACCACCAGAGCACCTCACTGGGATCCAAGCTGAACTCTCAGGATAGATTAGGCAATTAGGATTGATCACCCTGGATGGTTTGTATGTTCCTGTGCATAGAGAGATGAATTAATCTTTGTGATGAGTTAATCCACGTAGGACTTTTTGACTTTTGAGTCTGCAGAAATAAAATCTTCCTTTGATTCTGTTATCTGGATTCTCCTGAAACACTTCCGCAGTGGAGAACTGAGGTCCCTTCAGCCCCTAGAGGCTCCAGGCCTCCCTTTCCCTCCTGGCAGTTTCCAAAGGAAGATGTGTGGGTGCTGGCAGGTGTCAGAGCTAAGCTGGGTTTGTGTCATGGTTCTCAGAGTCTTCCCCACTAAGCCCGTCTTGACCAGCCCTCTGCTCTCCATGTTTGTTTCCTGTTGCCTGGACGCTGGGATAGGGGAAGGTGGCGCCAGAGCGGGTGGGGCTCAGAGGCATGGCAGCTCTGCCAGGGCTGGCCAGGCCAGTGGAAGTGTTAACTGCCAGGAGAGCAAAAGGCCCAGCCCAAGGGATAAAGTGGAAGTTTCCCCACTTCCCCCAGCTTTCTCCCTCCAGCAGCCTCTTCCTGCAATACTCAGATCACTGTCTTTGACAATATCAAAGAGACATTGTCCATGTCTGCAGAGTTACAGGCACATCCCAACACCAAGTCAGGGCCATATGGTAGATGCACAAAAGATATATGTTGACTCAGTATTAAGAATTTTCTGAGCATCAGAGCTGTCCTGAGATGGTTTGGATTGCCAATGAGGGAATGAGCTCCTTGTCTTTCAAAGTATGCAAATTAAGGCTATTCAAACATTTGGCTAGCGTTTGCAAAGGAGATTCAAGCACCAGAGGGTCTCTGAGGTCCTGTCTGGCCTTGTGATACTAGGATTTGATTCCCTCAATAGCACCAAACAGCTTCCCACATACCCTCCTGACTCTGCTTTCCTGGCGACTCCAGAGAAGCTACCCAAAAATCTCATCCCTATTCCTGTCGCAGCCTCAGAGTCATCAAAGGGCATTAATGTGATGGCTATTCCCTCTCCCAAGGGGACAGGAAGAAAAGCTGAGCTTGCACGTCAGGGAGAAGATCCCAGCGGGAAAGCTATGAGCTATGGGAGCTGAGGACAGAGGGAAGGAGGTCTGAGCTACTTAAACCCAAACAAGTCAGAAACAGTCTGGCCTTTTCTGAGGCCCAAGATATCTATGTTGTTTGAAATGAGGTCTTCCAGGTAACCCTGGCATGATTTCCCAGCATATCTCTCAGAGGGAAGAGGAGGAAGAGGAGGGAAGAAGAGGCAGGTCACTTTGGACAGCACCTTAGAATTGGGAGAAGACCTCTGGTCTGGGATGAGCCACCCCCCACCCCTCACCCCATGCCAGGGCTCCCAATTTTTGCAGAAGGAACAGTTGGGAGGGGTGAGAATGGGAAAACTTGTCTCTCCATTCCTGACCCTTTATGCCCTCCTCACCCAGCCTTCCTGTCTGAGACACCAGCATCTCCCCATCACAGTCACCTAAACAGCTGCCACCTTTCCTCATCCCAAAAGCCCTGTCTGACTTTGAACTCTCTAAGCCCTTTTCATCCAAGCTTAATCAAAGTGCTTTTACAGAAACCAATTAATGTCCGCTGTGGCCCGAGTCACAGATGGGGTACTGAGGCTTTCAAGAGCGATAGAGGATATCCCAGCACCCTGCTGAATCAGGGTCAGCCTGGCTTAGCCACCAGGACAGGCTGCTGAGTCACGCCCAACTGGGGCTGTTTCTGCAGCAGTCTCAGAGGTTCCGAGGCCACCTCTCAGCCACAGCAGAGCGTGGCGCAGGCAACAGGGCAGCAGGCACGTGTGGGCAGGTAGGACATGGAGGCCAGCCAGGAAGGAGCCTGGGGCCTTCAGACCCCAGCTGTCTGTCCAGCTCTCAGATCTGACTCGGTGCTCCGAGGTGGAGCCCAACAACTTGCTTTTCCAGGCAGGACTAGCTGAGTCTGACATTGCAAGGACTGAAAAACTCAAGACAGAGGAAAGAAACCTAGAAGTCCTTGGGGGCTAATATATATCTTTATACATAAAAATTATGTTAAAATAAGATATAAAGGAACAGGTTACCATACAACAAAATCAATAGCTTAGGGTACTTCCCACCCCACCCCCAGGCTTCTAGCATCTTTATGTTGACAAAGACAATGCATCAAGCAGTGCTTCCCCGGTACAACTCTTCCCCTTTGTAGCCTCCCAGTCAGCCCTGAATTTATTCAGTAACTTGGAAGGGTAACACAAAGCTCATTTCCACCTCTGAGCATGAGCCATCCTTGCAGAAAGCACTGCCCATGCAAAGGTCCAACGTCTAGCAGCAGAACTGAGGCTGATTATTTCCATCAGAGTCCCCAAAGAATATAGATTTTTTCTTTTCTCCAAGCCCTGTGCCCACTCTGCAAGCTGGGTTCACACTGTCCCCTCCTGGCCCTGGCTCTAGCACAATTTATTCTGACTCCAAGAGTCCCATTTAAAGCGAGGGACTTTCCCCTATAATTATCCCCATTTCCATTCCTGAATAAGAGGAATGGAGGGATAAAAGATGCCCAGATCTGCCTAGATACCTTCAGACCCCAGCTGTCTGTCCAGCTCTCAGGAGCTTCCCACTTCTAGGAACGAGATTCCCACTGATGAGTCAGGCCAGTCTTGGAGTCCGCTGAAGCCTGTGCAGGGCTTCTCAGGAATCCTAAGAGAAGAAAGCAACCCCCTCCTCCACATTTCTCCTGTGATAAGTGGGATGGAGGTGAGCTTTAGGGGCCAATTCCAAGATGCAGAATCCATTAAGAGTGGGGTAGAACGGGACAGGCATGACAACACTCGGGACAGAACTCTGGAATTCACTCCCACTCCATTTTCACCTACTCAGACATGGCTATGTGCTCCCTTCGCTAAAGCCAGTCCACTATTCATGTAACCCATAACTGCCCTATGCCCAAGCCTATCAGATGGTCTTACTTTTAGGCCTTGGGAATAGCCAGGCTCCCAATTTCACCAGCAGAGGTTCTGACCAAATGTTGGCTTTAGATTTCAACCTGTGAACTTAGCCCATTTTTCTCTCCCGGGGCTTGGAGGTTAGGGATGGTCATAGGACCCTCTTTCTCCTTGACCTGTACTCCATGGAGGACCCATTCTTCCCAGCCCTGGGATGAATGACCCTGCTATAGAGCTGGGTAAACTCCAGGTGCCCAAGGCTCTTTCTGGCTTTCCTGGAAAAGAGGGTCCCCTGAAATAAGGGCTCACTTCTTGGTTCCTGCAGGTTTAACTGAGCAACAGGTGATGCACAGAGAGAACATGAGCCAGTGTGCCAGCTACAGAAGAGGGCCAGGCTCCTCAGTGCCATTGCTGGGTCTTCTCTCTCCTCCTAGGCAGGGTACCAGGTCTTCCAGGGAGGCAGGTACCAGGACCTTTAGGGAGGGGGGTTGCTGTTAGGGGTGCTAACAGCCTCCTCCCTATGCAGCTGCCAGGGCCACCTACTGGGTTGGGCAAGGCAGCAGTCTTCCCTGGCGGGCAAGGTGGAGAAGGTGCCTGAGGAAGAGGAGGCAAGGAAGCAGCTTGCTGACTCTCCTGGGCCCTATGAAAAGTGGACTCTTGCCCAAGGCTCTTGTAACTTGGCATTGTAAACACACAGGACACACCCAGCAGCTGTCCTCTGCCTCTGTAGGACCCATCAAGGGAGACGAGCCCGGGCTCTGAATTTGAGAATGGAACACCAAGTTGGTGAGAGTGAGCGGTTCTGGGTGGGGGACAGGGTAGTGATGATGGCTGGGTGGAAGCCCTTTTCCCCCCAAGACATACGAAAGCAAGGAATCAGCTCCATCCCTGATAACTGGGTAATCAGGATTCTCCCCACAGGGATGAGTCTATTCCAAGGGTACAAGAAGTTTGGAGGGGAGTAGCTGGGAGTAGAAAGCAGGAGCCGGTTGACATGAGTAGGAAGCTTCCATGAGGGAGGACCAGGTCTGCTGTATTCACTAAGTGCCTAGAAGGTACCTGGCATGTGGAAGGCACTCAGTAAATATTTAAAAGAGTGAATAAATGAATAAAGAACAGTTTGGGGCAAACAAATAAAGCTAAAACAAATAAGAACAGCTTTGGAGAGCCACGCTTATTGAAATGAGGTAGACTGAGGAGAACCCGTCTATATGAATGGTACGTGTTTGGAGGGGGGCAGCTG
>PVIY010064771.1:0-10045 GCA_004026745.1 Myrmecophaga tridactyla
ATGATGTCTCTATCTTCTCTAGTATTTATAGACCTGAATGCAATGGTCAAGAAAATGCTGGTAGAGCTCAGGGGATGAGTTTCCTTTGCTCTTTGGATTGAGTTGGTTGTCAAGCCCATGTCTTCTCAATCTACATCTTTATCTCCCAGAAGGCTGGGCTGCCCTTGCTGCAGAAGGGGTGGGTTCCGTGACACCCAGGCTATTGAACAAATGGGAAACATGGCACGAAAGTTGGGCTGAGAAATGGGGATTGGAAATTTGGACCTGTACTTTTGACCTCTCCAATACTGATATATACTTGAAATGTGGCAAGTAGTAACCTGAAGACGGATTTTTTCATTCTGTTGAATTTTATTTAATTTAGACTTTCAGTATGGATAATGACCTTATATAAAGAAGGCATCAGGCTAAAGCCAACACAGGGTAATATACAGCTTTTGTGAGAATGCACTGATAAAGATGAAGATTGCATCAACACCCCACAGGACTTGTGTGTGCATGTGTGTGTGTGCACGCTTGTGCATACAATGATAACAGTGCTGACAAACTGAATTATTGTTGTTGCTCATTTTAGGCAGAAGAAAGAAGTCCCAAGAACAAATGCAAATATAAATCATTAATGAGGAAGGATATCTCTTCAATCTTCATCTTTACCAGTACATTCTCACAAAGGCTACATACTACCGCATGTTGGCTTTAGCCTAATGCCTTGTACATGGTTGTTAGTCATGTTGAAAGCCTAAATTAGCTCATCTAATAGAAACACCTTGTTATTTGAAATGATCAGCAGCCATTTAATAATAAGGGCTACCTGATGCTCATACAGATTAAGTAACTTGCTCAGAGTTACCCAGTTAGAAAGTGGAAGCTCTGCAACCGGAACTTATGCCGTCTACTCTGCTCTCCTCTTACAAATTACACATTGTCCAAATGCCACGTCTGGTGTGTCCTCAGCTCACAGATAGACATACGGCGTGTGTGATAAGCCAGAACCAAGTTCACCAGAGGGCAGGTGAACTTGATCTTGGTAGTACAGAAGCTATGTTGAGGCCACAAACTGGTGAAGACTTTAGGGCTCTGCAGAGTAACTCAAAACCATCTCAAGGTACCTCTATGAACTGGGAATGCAGCAAAAACTCTTTTTGCTGAAAATGAGCACATTCGCCCAAATCATAAAGCCTGAGAGTAAAGGCACCATCATATAAGAATTGCAGATGAGGAAAAGCTAGTTCTTAAAAGAAAAGAAAAAAACTTCTCAGGTTTATAAAGTAAAATACCCACTGCTAAATAATTAATGGATAAAAGAAGAAATCTTAATGGCAAAGGCAAAATACATGCACAAAGTTTTTCAACTCTAGAAAGTAAGATAAAAACCCAACAGCATAAATCCAAAGAAAATAGAAGGAGACAAAAAAGATAAAAAAGATAAAAGCACAGATTAATGAAATAGGCAGTCTTCAGAACTGAAAGTTTGTTCTTGGAAAAGACTACCTCTTATAAAATTTATGAGGGAGAGGGATAGAGGCAAGACAGCCAGCGCTCAAACATTATTGGTGATGGAAAAGGTGAAATAATTCAGATATAATGAAGGTTTTAAAGAAACGTAAGAAAATAGAATTGTCTCTAAGACCATCATTTTGAAAACATAGATATTAAAGCACAGTAATATTAGTGACCCACTCCTGCCTCCTTCTCCACAACCCCTGCCCAACTACTTGCTGTTTCTGAGATCTCTTCAACTTATCTTAGCTTTACTTGCGTGAAATTGTTGGAAGGAGAAAGAGATGTGAGTAGGGATGCAAGAGTTAGCAAATAAAAATACAAGACACCCAGATAGGCAATATTTTGGTCATGTTTATGCTAAAAGTTTATTTGTTGCTTATGAAATTTTACTGGGTATCCTGAATTTTATGCGGCAACCCTGATTCTTGAGGAAGCAGTTCACTGAGTATCGGAGCAGACTACCAGTGGAAATTTCAAGGGGCGTGGAATACTGGGTGGTGGTAAGCCTTCTGTCTCAAGTTTTGATTATGCATCCCAGAGAAAACTGGAAGCCTGCAGAGGCCCTGGAGCGGGATGGTTTCCTCTCGGGGCTTTGGGGAGGGATTCGGGCTCCTTATTTACAGAGGGGACAGGACTGCAGAGCTCTCAGACACCTTTTCTGAAGTCAATACTCAAATCCAAATCAGATCTACTTTTGTTCTATCAGAATACTTTTGTTCTTTTCAGAAGGTCTCTGTCCCTTACACTGACCTCATTGCCACCTCCCACTCTCTTCCTGATTTATTAAGTGGAACCCAAGCCATTTCATCATTGGAGGCTATCAATATCTCTATATCTCAGAGTTCTGTACCAAACAGCAACTGAAATGAGAGTGGGGAAAGAGAGGGAGGGAACAGCTTATCTCTTTGACATCTTTTTCCAGTTGTTAGTTAATCATTTTGAGTTGTTAATGGTAAGACAGAAAAAGGAGGGCGGGAAGAGGCACCTGTCCATGCACCTCGGAAGCTGTCTTCAGCCATTTATTTAATTTCTGGCTTAACTAATTCCCTTTTTAAAATTTGTTTACCTTCTCCCATCCCACTCTCTTGCAAAATATGTTAAAAAGAATGTTAACAGGAGGAGGGTAAAGGATTTTGTTTTCTTTTAATTCTTTTTGATTTATGTTCTTTTGTCTTGAAAGCTTCTGTAATCTCCTGTATCTTAAGAGCAGGTTCCCTGCTGACAGGGTGAAGGCAGCAAAAACTCCCCCTGGCTTTGAGATAAACCATCCTGAGCTGGATCATTCGCTACACAAACTTTCTTCCAAGAATGTTTGGAACTCTAAAGCCTCTTCCCTGAAAATGAGAAAAAGCAAACATCCCATGTCTTTTAGAGGCACCTAACCAGAAATTTTTAATGACTCTTGTGGGAGTGAGAATTCATACTGACTTGGGTTGGTAACTTCTTGTATTGCAGCAAGCTGCTGTTCGATGTCTCTGGCTAAGGGTTGAAGGGAAGGCAAAGAAAAATGTGATTGGTTGTACCCACTAGAAATTTGCAAAATAGTTGGGGATATGTAGCTGCAATCAGTCTTCTAACATCCTACAATACAGTGGTCTGGCAAACACTCTCATAGCCTCCTATCTTTCCATCATTGCACATTAAAAAACATATATTTAGACACTTGCTTCTGTAATCATTAGCTTAGTGACTTGTTCCCTCATTTGTCTGTAAGCTCCAGGAGGAAAGGGGCCAGGACTATTTTGACTATTGTGTTCTCAGCCTCAAAGTGGCACATTCTAGGCACTCATTAAATACAAGAGGAGTGAATGAATGAACCAACAGACTATAACACAAGATAGAATTTTTTCCATCTATAACAAATGCAGAGTGATGTGAGCTGAGAGAAGGGAGCAGTTCATTCAGGAAGGGCTTTGATTGTGCAGTGAATGAAGTATTGATAAGGAAACCTGATGGCATACTGATATAGAAATGGACTGGAGGCCTCCTAAGGTCAAAAACCCCGGGGTTTTAAGTGCAGTCCAAGGGCCCTTGATTTCTAGGAGAGTCTAATAATCTGCCATTTTTAAAGGTCTCTACTCTTCTCTTGCATATGGTTTTATGCTAATTTACATAACCCTTCCATCTTTAATCTCTGTTCACCCCCCTGAGGGTGTTAAAATCTTTCTTTATACCCAGTGAGCATTTTCTTTGTGTTCTTCGGGCATTTTTCTTCTATGAATCGAAAAATGGTCCCAGTGGTTTTTAAAATGTCTGTTTGAAGTTCGTGGGAAATCCATCCCGAGACTCAGTCCAAGGGCTTAGTTCACAGTCTAACAACTTGGGGTCAGTCCCATTCCTGAGACATAAATCCCATCTGGACTCACCATTTTCATCCTCCACGGCCAAAGACGAGGAACAAGCTGAAAATAACTAGTTATTCAGTGCCATCTGAATGACGGTTTTCATTGACGTGGGAACAGGATGATAATTTCCAATGTCAGGGACCCTTGAAACAGAAGGACCCCTTAGAGATTATTTGGTTCATCCTCTTCGGGAAAAGGTGACTTGTCCAAAGTCACTTTGATCATCATTGACAAGGTAGGGACAGAGGTGGGTGGGTGGTGTAGTGCTGGTAAATAACTGGGTGGGTTATTTCAGCTCAGAGCTTCACTGTTGTGCGAAAAATTGTTGAGAAATTTATGACTACATGATAACGCCATTCCCACAGTTGTCCGTTTTTCAGTGTGAAACTAAATATGTTGAGGTGAGTCCTACAGGATTTCATGGCTAGGTAAATAAATGTGACTTCCCTTTCTCTCTCAACCATCAGTGTGCTGAACTTGCATTGCAATTGCTGTGATATCTTATTAATCACATTTTGTCAGGAAAGGGGATTCTGTGGTCTCTCCCCTTCTCGGCATCAGCGATAAGAGAGAACACTCTTAAAAAGCAGAGCACCGGGCTTGTGCTGTTAGCCTAGAATGTGTTTGCAAGATGGAAACAGATCCAAGGG
Organism: Myrmecophaga tridactyla; assembly: GCA_004026745.1. Lineage (NCBI taxonomy): Eukaryota > Metazoa > Chordata > Mammalia > Pilosa > Myrmecophagidae > Myrmecophaga > Myrmecophaga tridactyla. The sequence continues at coordinate 4,499 of PVIY010064771.1, forward strand.
GAACAGATGCAAAGCCTTGCCCTCCTCTTGCCCTTTTTAAATGAGAGCTGATGGGAGTAGCCTTGTTTTCAGTAAAACACACCATGACCTTTTTACCTATGTCCAAAAGCCCTGTGGACTCAACTCACTGGAAAGACCCCCAAGATTCTAGGAGGGTTTTCTTCTCAATGAAAGAAAAACACAGTGTAACCACTTGCTGGTTCTGACCAGTGGAATATCTACTCTGCCTAGAGCTGGAAGGAGGTGCTGACTTCACGGCTACAGCTTCCCCATCCTTACTGACCTCAGCTTGGAAGGAATTACTATCAAAACCAAAATCATTAGCATTGCAGTGGTAGTGCACCCTGGAAACCTCTAGGACTGGACAGGGCCTCCCCTCCTGAAAGATTTGCAGTAATTAATTACTACCTGGCAGGCTGAGTGCCTGGCAGAACATAGCCTGGAAGAAAACCTTCACTAAGCAAGGGAGACTCTAGGAGGTCCCTAAGGATTTCCTTTCCAGTACATTTGGGTTATCATTTAATTTACTGTCCACTTTTGAGGTTGAACAGAGACTCAATTATTACTTATGCTAAGAAAACAGGCATCAGCCATGACGTCTTGGTCCAGCCAGTCTGATTAGCTGCTGTAAGTGTGATGGATAATAGTACAAACTCTCACCAGACTGCCTGCGTTCAAGTCCAGCTCCTTCACTCATTAGCTGTGTGACCTTGGGAAATTACCCAACCTCTCTGTACTTCAGTTTCCTCCAGGGGCCACATTCACACCTGGACCTGACTTAGATGATGAGATGGTGGACTTTGCATTGATACCATCATGGGAGATACTTTTGGGAACCTTGGGAAGGAGTGGGTGGGGGAAATATGAGTCATTGGGGGCTAGAAAATGGAGGTCATGAACATACTTTTCAGGTGTCCCCCCCGCACCCCGTGATTCTCACCTCCTGGAGTTCATGCCTCTGAATAATCCCCTCCCCTGGAGTGTGGGTGAGACCTGTGACTTTCTTCTAACTAATAGAATATGGTGAAGGGGATGGGAAATCACTCCCACAATTCTGTTATATTATGTGAGACTTTGTCTTGCTAGCAAGATTTTGCTGTAGTCTCTCTCCCTCCCCTTGCTAGATTCTTTTTTCTTTTGCTCCTTGAGCTCACCCTTTCCCTCCCATCTGCAATCATCAATAAGAGCACGTAACCCTCTCTATGTAATTATCTACTGTCTGTTCTTCTACTAGACTATAAGCTCTTTATGTCTATTATCCAGCACTAAGTATAGTACCTGGGCATAGTAGGTACTCAATAATATTTGTTGGTTGGATGGAATTGTGGGTGAGTTATGGAGCTATTTTAAAAAAGATACATTTTGTAAAGGAATAGATGCTGAAGACGTTGAATGCTGTGTTGAGGGATCCGCACTGCCAGTTCCAGGCAACCTGGATGTATGGGAGATGTTTGAATAGCAATGAATATGGGGTGAAGAAGCAAAATGCCATGAATCCTTTAGGAATTGAATTGAATCAAATAGAAAGGAATTGAATGTTGCCACAAACTATCTGAGCAGGCAAGAAGATGCAGTCCTTATGAGAACCAAGTCCGGGCTGACACGCGGATGGCAGCTTGGTGAGACTCTAAGCAATAGACCCAGCTAAGCCATTCCCTGACTCTGGACCCACAGAAACACAGACAATAAATTTGTGTTCTTTCAAGCTGTTCATTTTGTGGTAATTTGTTATGTAGGAATAGGTAGCACATATACATGGTTCCACTGAGATTTTCTTTTTTGCTATTAATAAACATCTTTTCATTGACATTTGTCTCTATAAATCACTCATTTGAAATGATTGATTGTTGTACTAGTCACCTTCTGCTTCATAGAAATTGTCAGTAAACCTCAGTAGCATGCAGTAACCGTTTTTTTTTTTTTTTTTTTTTTTTTGCTCATGCATCTAAAGGTCAGCCAAGGTTGGTTACTCTAGGTTGGGCCCTATTGCACTTGGCCCCAAGCTCCATGTTGGATCCAGGTATACTCTATGAGTCCTCATTCTCCTTTTGCCATGATGACAGCCAAGAGTGCAGGAAGGCAAGCCCAACTATGAGAAGACACTTCCAACTTTGTTTGAGTCAGGGTGTTAACATTTCATTGGCCAAAACAATTTCCACGGCCAAGCCCAAAGCCAACAGATGTGAAAATACATTCCTTCTTTCCATGGCCATGACATGGGTGTCAATGCATAACACTAATGGAGGGGAGGGTGCATTGGGGAAAAACTGAGACCAATAAGTCAGTCTCCTACTGAAAAAAGCACTGGACTGGGGACCCAGAAACTTCCTCTTGCACTCAACCTTTGACATATCTCAATCTCAGTTTCCTTACCTATAATATATGAGGTTGGAGTAGTCTTGAAAATGATTATTGAATATCTGCTATGAGCCAGGTACGAGGTATGGTATGAGGAAATAAAAAGATGATTATAAATTTATTATTTAGGACTAGGGGCTGGTGGAAATACACAAAGACTATCTAAGTGAGAACAAACAGGGACAATTTGTTCACAGCTTTCTATTAGCAAAGGAATCAGCCACCATCATTTGCATTTGACAGAGACTCAAAGGCAGGGAGAGGAGTGAGAAAACTTTATTGTGGGGAAAAAGGGAACATTTCTAGGTGTGCCCCGATAGAGGCTGTTTGTGTGGGGAAGCTAGAGGTGGGCTAACAAGTGGGGCATCCTATGTATGTGATTGGTTCGGATAGTATATTTGGCTTTCTTGGGATGGTTCGAATTTGAAAGCAGGGGCGAAAATTAGGGAAGTTGGCAGCCACTGACCAAGTCTTGACAGTTTGGGGTGGATTGTTGCAGAGGTTATAGTTTGACTTCCTACGTGGTTGCTGCAGAGGCTTGTGCATCAGAGTTCTATTGTCATATATGGTCTGGCCAATGCTGGTTTGTATGTTCAGTCTCTTAGGTTTCATATGGTGCATTTGATTTCTATGGTTGCTGTAACAAATTACTGCAAAGATGATGGCTTAAAATAAAAATAACACATTTATTTTCTTTTAGTTCTAGAGGTCAGGAGTCCAAAATCTGTTTCCCTGGGCTGAAATCAAGGTGTCATCAGGGTCATGCTCCCTCCAGAAGCTCTCTGGGGAGAATCCACCCCTCGCCTCTTCCAGCTTCTGGTGGCTTCCTTGGCTTGTGGCTGCATCTCTCTCCAAGGTCTGCCTCTTGGGTCACATTGCCTCTGCCCATTCTGTGTCTTTAATTTCCCTCTGCCGTTCTCTTATAAAGACACTTGTGATAACAGTTCATCCAGGATAATCTCCCCATCTCAGAATCCTTAATTTAATCACATCTGCAAAAATGTTACCTTACAAAACGACATTCACAGGTTCCAGGGATTAGACATGGACATAACTTTGGGAAAAACTACTAGCTCATCACAGTGACCTTAAGACATTGCCCAGTGGTTCTCAAAGTGTGATCCCTGAACCAGCGGCAGAAATATCACCTGAGAGCTAGTCAGGGATGCAAATCCTCTGCCAACCCAGACCCACCGAATCAGAAACTCTAGGGATGGGGTCGAGCCATCTGTTTTAATCAGCCCTCCAGGACCTTCTAATCCTCAATGAAGTTTGATAGCCTGCATCTAATCTAATGTTCTTCTCTCAGCACTAAGGTGGCCTGCCTGAAGTTATTCTTCAATAAATATTTTCATGCACAGTTCATTCCAAGATTCCCAGTTATCTCATAACTTGGTCTCAGCTTCCACGCCATCTCTGATGGATGGATAAATGCCTGGAATGTTTTGTTAAGTAGAAACAGTACCTTGATTGATTAGTGACGTCTGTCCTGGCAGGGGGGTGGGCAGTGCTGCCCTCTGTTTATCTGTTTTACCTTAGTCTTTAGCTTGGGGAAGTTCATGATAAAAAGGAAAACATCACACACTTCACATTTTCTTTATGCTTATGTTAAGAAGGAAAACACTCCAATTGTCCTTGGTTTATGCTATTTTATATTGTTTGCAACCTCTGATTTTAGGAGAGTCATATTTTGTATCTACCACAATTATGTACATGAGTAAAACAAAGCAAGACCAAACCTAGCAGGAAGAACTTACTATTTCTTTTTCTTAAAAAAAAGCCAAAGTTGCAGATAGCTCTGCGTTGATGGAAAGCTTGCTATTTTTATTTGGCAACTAGACCTGGAGGTCCTAAGCTTGAATTTATTCCCTTCCCCGGAGACTACCCCAGGGCTCTCCTCCACACCCACAGAAGACTCTGTGGTTACTTTGCATAATCTGCCATAATTTTCAAAGCCCAAAGGGCTCATCATCAGATTTGGGAAAGCTGCTCTATTTGTAAGTGTCTGAGGCTTGGCTTTCACGAGGTTTTTCCCTGAAGGGAATGATGAGTGACAGCAAAAGATATCCTTCTGTTCCCCCTTGGGGATAATACTTTGTTTAGCAGGGCTTTATTGTCACTGAGGAAGTTTACTTAGCTTCTGATCCCACCCAAACATCCCAACCCTGACCCAGCACCTCCACACGGACAGGGCCACACTCCTGAGAAGTAGCCAAATGTGGGGGGAAAAAATATGCTGTTTCAGATTTGTATTTTTAGGCAGAGGTTTTTCTCTTCAGGCTTGTGGGTTCTGCCCTTCCACTTGCAATTTCATTAGCTTACAAATGGGAACTGTTTTCAGCTTGAGCTATAGAACCAGACATCTTCCTGCAAGGATATTATGTTGTCCTGCAGACAAGACAGACAAGACAAGACCTTCCCATCTCCGCATCTAAAATAATGATAAATCACACTTGATCACACAAAATTTTTCATTTTGGTCAGGTGAAGATCCACAGAAACCTATCACCTTATTATTACTTTAGTTCCTGCTCTTAACCACCTCTTCCTCAATTTCCATATCAGGTCCACTGATTCTTTTTAGTTTTTGTTTTTTCATTAGAGACGTTGTAGATCTACAGAGAAATCATGCAGAAAAGGCAGGGACCCCGTTGGCACCTCCTCATGCACACAGTTCTCATTACGTACGCCTTCCATTAGTATGCACCTTTGTTACAATTAATGAAACGAAAGTGTACTAGTCACTCTAGTCTACAGCTTACACTAGGGTTCACTGTTTGTGTTGTACAGTCCAATCGTGTTTTTTTAAAAAATTCTAAGCAACATGCATGCAACATAAAATTTCCCCTTTACCCACATTCAAATGCACAACTCAGTGGTGTCAATTTGGTTTGCAATGTTGTGCCACCATCACCGCAATCCATTACTAAAAGTTTTCCATCACCCCAAATGGAAGCTCTGTACTAACTAAGCATTAATTTCCCCATTCTTCAACCCACCCTGGCCCCTGGTAAACTGTAGTGTAGTTTCTGATTCTGTGAAATGTGCGTATTTGAATTATTTCATATTAGTGAACTCATACAATCATACAGTATTTGTTCTTTTGTGTCTGATTTATTTCACTCTGCATGATATCTTCATGGTTCATCCATGCTGTCACGTGCATCAGAACTCCATTCCTTTTCTTGC
>PVIY010064772.1:0-10049 GCA_004026745.1 Myrmecophaga tridactyla
CGCATCTGCATGACCTCCCCCAACCATTCCAGTTCAGAAAATTCTTACCACACTTCAACCACTCTTTTAAATGGTTTATTGACCCCACATATGTCTTGTTACTTTAACTCTCTTACTCTCTACATGTATCCATAAATAATATATTGTTCTTGCAAATATATGTGTTGGGGGAATGTATGTATTCTTACAACTTGCTTTCATCTTCTAATGCATAGTTTTGACATTTATCCATGTTGATATGTCTAGCTCAAGTTGATTCATTTTAATAAAGTATATTGTACAGCTTTATGTAACTATCATGATACTATTCATTTTCCTGTTTATGAAAATTGTCAACATTTTTAGTTTCACTATTAAAACAATAACTTATGAAAAGAGTTAATAATCAACTTGGAAGTTGTTCTAGTTTGTTAGCTGCTGGAATGCAATATACCAGAAATGGAACAGCTTTTAAACGGGGGACTTTATTATAAAGTTGCAAGTTTATAGTTCTAAGGCCATGAAATTGTCCAAATTAAAGCAAGTCCACATTAAGGTACCAACAAGAGGTTATCTTCACTCAAGAGAGGCTGTTGAAGTTCAGGGTTTCTCTCTCAGCTGGAAGGGCATGTGATGAACATGGCACATCTGCTAGCTATCTCTCCACGCTTCTTGTTTCATGAAGCTCTCCCTGGGGGTGTTTTCCTCCTTCATCTCCAAAGGTCTCTGACTGGCATGGCTTTAAAAGGTATTCTTTCCCAAATGTTTCATCTTTTAAAGGATTCCAATCCAGGCCCACTTGGAATGGGTGGAGTTACATCTCCTTCTGATCAAAACTTAATATCCACAGTTGGGTGAGTCACATCTCCATGGGAACAATCAAAAAGCTCCCAGCCAGCAATATTGAATGAGGATTAAAGGACATGGCTTTTCTGGAGTCTACCATAGATTCAAACCAGCACAGAGGTATAACTTAAATATGGTAAAATATACCAATTTAAGTAGCCAGGTTGATGAGTTTTGGCAGATGTATACACTCATATGTTTACCATGCCAGCTAAGATATAGAATGTATCCATCATTCAGAAAGTGGGTTTTGACAGATGTATATACTCATGTATTTATGACAGTTAAGATATAGAACCCATCATCCAGAAAGTTTCTTCATTCCCTTTCTCATTCACTTCCTCCTTCTTCCTAACCTTTGGCAACCACTGATCTTCTTTCTGTCAATAATTTAGATTTATCTTTTATAACATTTCACATAAAGGGAGTTATGTATGTATTATTTTATGTGGCTTTTTGTGTTGCGTTCTTCACGCATGATTTTGAGATTCATCCATATTGTAGCATATCAGTAGTACCTTCATTTTTATTGTTGAGAAGTGTTGCATTTTACATATCTGTTACTGTTTATTCATTCATCCATTGTATCCAGTTTTTGACTGTTCTGAATATAACTTCCATGAACATTCATGTATATTTTTGCATGGATATGTGTTTTTATTTGGGTAAGCACTTAGGTGTCAAATTGCTGGGTTGCAGGGTAAGTATATATAAAACCAAACTTTTCTGACATGGTTTCATTTTGCATTTCTCGCAACAATGTATGCAATACAGATATATATATATATATATACATAGGTATTTTCTACTTAATCATCAGCAAATAAGGACTGTTTTATTTTTTCTTTTCCATATGATACTTTTATTTCTTTATCTTGACTTGATTATGCTGATTAGAACTTCCATGGCTGTATAGAATAAGCACCATCTTTGCAACATCTTTGCCGTTTCTGATCTTTTACCTTTAAGTTTGATGTTTTCTGTAGGGTTTTATTTTTGTTTTTGTTTTTGGTAGATACTCTTTATCAAGTTGGTCTGAGAGTATAATTCTTCTTATACGTTCCTAGATTTGGTTTGTTAACTTTGGTGAGGATTTTTTATGCCTACATTCATCAGAAATAATGATCTGTAGTTTTTCTTCTTGTGCTATATGTAGTTGAATAATGTTTTTAAATCCATTTTGCCTAGCTCTGCTTTTTTTTTTAATTTTTTAATTTTTTACATGGGTAGGCACCGGGAAACGAACCCGGGTCCTCTGGCATGGCAGGCAAGCATTCTTGCCTGCTGAGCCACCATGGCCCCCCCCCCCCCGCCAGCTGTGCTTTTAATTGAAGAGTTTAAACCATTTATAGTTAATGTTTAATATAAACATTATATTTTTATATATAATGGACTTCTGACATTTTACTGTTTTCTGTCTTATGTCTTAATTTTGTCCCTCACTTTCTCCATTTTGCTTTCTTTTGTGTTAAATAGATATTTTTCTAGTGTACCATTTTAATTTCCTTGTCATTTCTCTTTACTATATATTTTTTTGAGTTATTTTCTTAGAGGTTGCCCTAGGAAGTACAATTAACATCTTAACTTACAACATTGTAGTTCTGATTAATACCAACTTAATTTCAAAATTATTTAAAAACTTTGCTACTGTATAGCTCAGCACCCCCTCACCTTTATGCTGTTACTTTCACAAATTACATCTTTGTATATTGTGTGCCCATTCTTCTAATTTGCTAAAGCAGCTGGAATGACATATATACTAGAAATGGAATAGCTTTTAAAAAGGATAAGTCATTAAGTTTCAAGTTAACAGTTCTCAGGCTGTGAAAATGACCAAATTAAGACACCAACAAGAGGTTCCCTTCACTCAAGAAAGGCCGTTGAAGTTCAGGGTTTTTCTCTCAGCCGGGAGGGCACATGGCAACGTCTGCTAGCTTTCTTTCCTACTTTGTTTCATGCAGCTCCCCCAGGGGTGTTTTTCTTCTTCATCTCCAAAGGTCTCTGGCTGTGTGGACTCTTTTGCTTCTGGTTGCTCTCAAGCTTTTTCCAAAATGGTTCCCTTTTAAAGCGCTCCAGTAAACAACCCCACCTCGACTGGGTAGACACACATCTCCATGGAAACAATAAAAAGATCCCACCCAGCAATATTGAATGAGGATTAAAGAACATGGCTTTTCTGGGGTACATAATAGCTTCAAACAGGCATACCTATCCAACTAGATTTAGAATTACTGCTTTATGCAGTTGTCTCTTACAACAGATAGAGAAAAATTAGTTATAAACCCGTACTCAAAATTTACAAATAACTGTGTTTAATACTTATGTGGTTAGGTTTCCTGGATTTCTTTATTTCTTATCGTGGAGCTAATTACTGTCCAGAGTCCTTACATTTCTGCCTGAAGTACTCCCTTTAGCATTTCTTGTGTGATAGTTCTCTTAGCAATGAGTTCCCTCAGCTTTTGTTTATCAAGGACTATCTCCATTTTTGTTTTTGGCTTGATAATGATGTGTCAGTGTGGATCTCTGAATTTATCCTACTTGGAGTTTGTTGTGTAAATTCATGTCTTTCATCAAATTGAGGACATTTCTGCCATTCTTTTAAATATTCTTTCTTCCCCATTAGCTATTTCCTCACCTTTAGGGGTTCCTAATATGTGTATATTGGTAGACCTGGTGAAATCCCACAGGTCTTTGAGACTTTATTTTCTTCATGCTTTCTTTTTTTTTTTGATCCCAAACTGGATAATCTCAATTGGTCTGTCTTCAAGTTTACTTATTTTTCTTCTGTCTACTTAAATCTGCTGTTGAACTCTTACGGCAAACTTTTCATTGTAGTTATTGTACTTCTGAATTTCAAAATTTCTATTATGAACCCTTTTACAATTACAGATGTCCTTATTGATATTTTTATTTGGTAAGACAGCCTTTTAATATTTTAATTCTTTAGATATGGTTTCCTTTAACTCAGTGAACATATTGCAAATAAGTAATTTAAAGTGTTTGTGTTGAATGTCTAATATTGGGCTTCCTCAGGCAGTTTCTGTTAAATGCTTTTTTTTCTCTGTATATAGATATGCATACTTGCATGCCTTATATTTGTTGTTGAAACATTTTGAGTATTGTAACATTTTGAGTAGTGTGATATATCTTGAAATCATATTTTTTCCTCTCAGATTTGTGGTTGTTGCTGCTTATCATAGTTGTTTGTAACTTTTCTGTACTTATTCTGTAAAGTCTGTGTTCTTTCCTGTATGTGACCCCTGAAGGTTAGTGGTCAGCTAATGATTGCATAGAGATTTCCTTAAATGCCTGGAGCCAAAAAATCACCCAGTCTTTGTTGAGGGACTCTGTCTGTTGGGGCACACCTTCTACCCTCAGCAGACAGTTTGTATCTCTGCTTTACTTTTAGCTTTGTGCTTCTGCAGAGTCTCAAGGTTAGTAAGAGGTAAGAGCTTAGGACCTTCTCAGGTCTTTCCTGAGTCCTGAGAATGCGTATGATCTTTCAGATTCCCAGGATTATTTCAGATCATTTCAAAGGCCTTACAGACATCTCATTCTGAAGACTTGCCTCCTAAGCTCCTTGTCTAGTCTATTGTTTGCCCTAACTGCCATCCATCCTTTAGGCAGCAGTAACCAAGACATCAGTGTATGAGTACTTTTGATCACTGTCACCTAGAAAACAGCTTTAGCATAGGGCCAGTTCTGAATTAGGTAAACAAAGACAAGCCTTTTGAGGTGGTCCTCCAGGAATCCACCAGACATATGAGAACAAATAATTGGTTATAATTCTTTGGGAATAATATCTACTCTTATCTCTCCAGTCCTGGGAGGGTGGGCTGCCACTGGACTGGGGTGCTAAAGATGAGACTGAGGTAAATTAAAATGCCACAGAGTTTATGCTTCTAACTGATAATCAGCTGATTCCCTTGAAGTTTCTTGAATTTCCAGCTTCTGTGCAATCATTTTTTTAGTTTACAGTGCTGCTTGGGTTACCGCAAGGCTGTGTTTAATATCCAGATTTCCGAAAAAGTTGATTCAGACACCTTTTACCCGTTTTTTCATTGCCTTTATAGAGTGATAGAATTTGGATTTCCTTACTCTGATTTTCACTGATGTCGCTCTGATCCATTTGCACTTAATTTTTGTGAAATATCTGTCTGGATTCTTTTTTTTTTTTTTTTTGCATATGGATGTCATTTGTTCAAGCACCATTTGTTTAAAATATCCTTTTATTCCATGGAATTGCCTTTGCTCCTTCAAAGATTGTATTTATATAGGTCTATTTCTGGGCTCTCTGTTCTGTTCCACTGATCTATCTGTTCTTTAATCAGTATCATGCTGTATTGATAACTAGGTTTTTAATGTCATGAAGTTGGGTAGTACATGTCCTTCAACTTTTTTCTTCTTCAGTGTTGTGTGGGCTATTCTAGGTCTTATTTGTCCATGTAAGTTTGGTATCAGTTTCTTGATATCTACAGGATTGATTACTGGTATTTTGGGGATGATTACATTGAATCTCTGGATAAATTTGGAGAGAACTAACATCTTAACAATATTTTGTCATCCAGTCCATAAACGTGGAATATCTTTCCATTTTAAAAAAATCTTATTTATTTCATAAGAGTTTTATTATTTCTCCACATACATAGATTCTATACATTTTTGGTCAAATTTATACCTAAGCATTTCATTTTATCTTGGTGCTATTATAAGTTATATTTATTTGAATTTCAAATTCCAGTTCACTGCTGGTATCTAGGAAAGTAATATACTTTTGTATGCTAACCTTGTATCCTGTCACCTTGCCATACTTATTTTAAGTTTCAGGCAATCCTTTGTAGATTCTTTCTGATTTTGTACATAGATGATCCTGGCATCTATGAACAAACATAATTTTATTTCTTACTTCCCAGTCTGTGCACCTTTTATTTCCTTTCATTTTACAATTAAACTAGCTAATACTTTGAGAGCTAAGAAACAAACCCACATGTTCATGGTCAAACATGGTTTTTGAGAAGGGGGCAAAAACCATTTATTTGGGGAAAAATTGTCTTTTCAACAAATGGTGCTAGGAAAATTGGATCTCCATTTGCAAAAGAATGAAGGAGGACACCTACCTCACACCTACACAAAAATTAACTCAGTATCAAAGACCTAAATATAAGAATAAGAATTATCAAACTATTAGAAGAAAATGTAGGGAAGCATCTCTTCAGGAATTTGTTTTAAGCAATACTTTCTTAGACTTTATACCCAAAGCACAAGCACAAAAGAAAAAGTAGATAAATGGGACGTCATCAAAATTAAAAACTTTTGTTCCTCAAAGAACTTCACAGTGAAAGTAAAATGACAACATACCCAATTGTATAAAGTATTTGGAAACTACATATTTGATATAGGACTAATTTTCAGAATATACAAAGAAATCCTTCAACTTCAAAACCAGAAACAACCCAATTCAAAAAAATGGGCAAAAGACTTGAATGGACATCTCTCCAAAGAAGATATCAAAATCGTCAGAAAGCACGTGAAAAGATGCTCAACATTCATAGCCCTCAGGGAAATGCAAGCCCAAACCAGAATGAGATACCATTTTATACTTACTAGCCTGTCTAGTATTAAAAGTGACAGAAAATTACAGTGCTGGAGAGGATGTTGAGAACGCAGAACATTCATTCATTGCTAGTGTCAGTGTAAAATGGTGGAGCCAGTATGGAAGACAGTTCCTTAGAAAGTTAAGTATAAAATTATCATATGACCCACCAGTCCTACCTCTTGGTATGTACCCAAAAGAATTGAAAGCAGAGACTCAAACAGACATTAATGTTCACAGTGGCATTATTCAGAATTGCTAAAAGATGGAAGCAAACAAAGTGTTCATCAACCAATGAATGGATAAACAAAATGTGGTATATACATGCAAAGGAATATTATTCTGCCATAAAAAGGAATGAATTCCTGATACATGTGACAACATGGATGAACCTTGAAGACATCAAGTAGAGTTGAATAAATCAGATACAAAAGGGCAAATATTATATGATCTCACTGATTTGAAACAATTTGAATAAGCAAACTTAAAGAGCCATAATCTAGAATATAGGTTACCAGGGACACGGTGGGGATAGGGGATGGAAAAGTAAGGCTTAAAATGTGCAGGGTTCCTGTATGGAATGTTTTGGTAATGAATGGTGGTGATGGTAGCACAACAATTGTGAATGTAATTAACAGCACCAAAATATGTGTCTGAATGTGATTAAAAGGGAAAGTGTTAGATTTATATACAGTAACAAAAATTTTAAAAATCCATGGAATTACACTACACAGTGAACCCTAAGTTAAACCCAGGACTATAGTCAGTAGTACAATTATAAAAATGCGCTTTCATGAATTGTAACAAATGTTTCACACCACTGCCTGGTGTTAATAATAGGGCAGTGTATGATAATTGTGTATTTTATCTAGATTGTTCTGTACACGCACAACTTCTCTAAGAAAGGAATGAAGTTCTGATACATGTAACAACATGGATGAACCCTGCAGATACCGATTTTCTCTAAAATAAGCCAGACCACAGAATGACAGGTAGTATATGATCTCCCTGACGTGAAATAATGACAGTAAGTAAATTCATAGACTGAGAATGTAGAATATAGTTTTCTATGGGACTAGTTAGGGATAGGGACTATGGACTTAAGGCTTTAAATATATTGAGTTCCTATTTGGAATGATGGAAATGTTTTGGTAATGGATGGTGGTGATGGTAGCACAATATTGTGAATGCAGTTAGTGGCAATGAAGTATATAGCTGTTGTGATTAGAAGGGGAAATGTTGGGTTGTACATAATGTACTAATAAAAATATTAAAAATTCATGGAACTGCACAGAATGTAAGTTAAGCCATGGGCTCTAGTACAATTAGAAAAATGTACTTTCATAAATTTTAACAAATGTACCATACCAATTCAATGTGTTAATAATACGATGGCATATGGAAATCTGGTATTTTATTCATGATTTTTCTATAAACCCACAACTTGTCAAATAAAAAAAATACTTGTAGTAATGTTTGGTGGTGGTGGCATAACATGAATGCAATTAATAGCCTTGAATTGTACACGTGAAAAATGGTTAAAATGGGAAATTTTGTGCTGTATATTAACATGCTACCAGAATAAAATTTGTGATACCCCTGCCAAAAATTACTTGAGTAGACATTTCTTCAAAAAGATATACAGATGGCCAATAAACATGACATGTTGCTCAGCTTCATTAGTTTTTGGTGAAATCAAAATGCAACTATGATAATATACCACTTCACACTCACTAGGATGAGTATTATGAAAGAAATGGAAAGTATCATTTAGCAAGGGTGTGGAAAAGTTGGAACTCTCATGAATTGCTTTGGGAATGTAAAATAGTGCAGCCGATGTGGTTCCTCAGAGTTAAATGTAGAATTACCATGTGATCTGGAAATTCCATCCCTAGATATATACCCTCAAAGAATTTTTAGTAGGGCCTTAGATACCTGTGTAAACCAATGTTAATAGCAGCAGTATTCACAGGAGCCAAAAGGTGGAAGCAGCCCAAGTATCTATCAAGAGATGGATAAACAGTGTGGAATGTAGATAAATGGAGTATTATTTAGCCCTAAAAGGTAGTGGAGTTCTGATGCATGAGACAACATGGATGAATCTTAAAAACATGGTGAGTAAGTAAGCCTGTTTCAAACACACACACACACACAAATATTGTATGATTCTGTTTATATGAAGTATCTAAGAATAGGTGAATTAATAGAGACATAGTATTTACCAGAGGTTGGGGAGAGGAGGAATGGGGGTTATTTTTCAAAGGCTTGGGATGAATAAAATATTCTGGAAGTAGTAGTGATCATTTTACAACATCCTGAATGTACTTTGCCACTGAACCATAAACTCAAAAATGGTTAAAATGTTAAATTTTATGTTACATGTATTTTATTACAATAAAAAAGAATTTTAAAAAAGTTAATGACTTAAAACAATGAAGATTTAGTTCTGTTTTGGGTAGACTGGTTCTTCTGCTGCACTTGGCATTAACTGAGGTCTCTTTTCCAGCTAACTGCATTTGATGGGGTAGGTCTGGAAAGATTAAGAAAGCTTTACTCACATGCATGGACCGTGGACTTTACCATGGGTGACTTGAATTTCTTCATAGCACAGTGGTCTCAGACTAGAATTTTTCCACGATGGTTATCTTCAAGAGGTAAAGTGGTAGCTACCACACTTCTGAAAGGCGAGGCCTGAATTTATGCCACATTCTGCTAGCCCAAGTAAGTCTCAAGGCCAACCCAGATTCAAAAGGATGGGAAAAGAATCCATGTCTTGATGAGTAGAGTGACATGAGGAAGGAATTTGTAGTTTCCATCTTTAGCCATCACATTAACCAGAAGAGGGCTATACTTATAAATCACAATCAGTCAAAGAAGTGATCCAGGGGTTTGGGAAATGGGGAGTTCATGGATTGGGAGACTTTAGAAAGCAGAAGTATTGAGGGACTGACTTTTCAGTCATAAAAGACTGGTGTCTGGAGTTAAGGGTGTAGCTGATTAGCTGACTTTCCATCATCAGAGAGAAGTGTTGACTGGTTTTAGGGAATGTGAAGCTATCAGATTGGCTGACCTTCAAAGATATGTGTACTGATAAATATCTGATCAATGGTTATCAATATCTCTGATCAACCATTTATGATGGTTACTAAATTCATGGCTTGAGATTATGGCCAAGAAATAACATTTAGGTTTTCTTAAATTTGGAGAATATGAACACTTCATTTTCATCAGCTAGATAATTATTTCTTTTTTAATATTTTCATTAGTTAAGGTTTTACTTTTTCTTCAATAATTTTTTAAATGAGATATATGTGTTCATCATTACAGTTGACTTTTTGAAAACAAAAATAAGAATAAAAATAAAAGTAAAAACACCCCAAACATTCCATAACCCCAACTGTTCATTTTTTCTTTTCATTATTTTTTTTTAAACTGTCCATACACTGGATAAAAGGATAAATATATATATATATATATATATATTTAAAAAGAAAGAATCAAGGCCTTTGGATTTCAATTCAGTAGCTTCAGCTATTTCCCTCTAGCTACTCCAATACACCAAAAAATGAAAAGGGGTATCTATATACTGCATAAGAATAACCTCCTGAATGAACTCTCGACTATTGAACTC
>PVIY010064773.1:0-10049 GCA_004026745.1 Myrmecophaga tridactyla
TAATTTTTTTTCTAAATAATTCATACACTTGCCAAGTGCCTATAAATATATTTTCCATACATTCAGATATCAGTTCCATTTTCCCTTATTGTTGTCTCTCTCCTGGAGCCTTACATCCTTTTGTTTTAATCAGGACTAGCTGTTCCCTATGACTTACACATATTTTTCATCCTGGGACTTCTCTTTTTATTTCTGCCCTACATTGGCTCTGTCTTCCCTTGGATCTTATGTCTTTTTCTTGGTTTGCTCTTATTTTCTTGAGACATTTTCCAGTAGCTTCCACAAAAAGAGTAAAAGAAAGGCATATTTTTGGAGCCTGCCATTTCTAAAAATGACTTCTCTATCCACATAGTGATAGTTTTATTGGGTATCGAATTGTAGATTGGAAATGTATTTTGAAAACATTGCTCTGTTGTCTTCTAGCATCTGGTGCTGTTGTTGAAGCTTGTTGCTATCCTGATTCTACTTCCTTTGTATGTTACCTTTTTTTGTTGTTGTTCCCTTAATGTGCAAACTTTTAGGATCATCTCTTTTCATCTATAATATTGTGAAATTTAATAGTAATGTGCCTTGATGTGGGCCCTTTAATTTCACTTTCTGAACTTTCAAACTGGAAACTCATTTCCTTCAATTTTAGGTAATTTTTTGTATTACTTCTTTGATAAATTTCTCCCTGCCATTTTCCTGTTCCATATTTCTGATAGTGAATATATGGGCCTGGATTGGGTGTCTAATATCTTTGTTTTCTCTGTCTCTTCTTTTTGTTTTGTCTTCTGGGTGATTCCTTGACTTCATCTTCTAAACCTTTTGAACTTTTCATTTTAGTGTCACTTGATTTCATTTTACCTAGATTTTGAGTTTATTTGCTTAATGACAACCCAAAGATAAATATTAGTTTTCTGATTGTAACAGCTAATTTATAATTTACTCTGTTCACTGAATAATGGAAAAAAAATGGCTCTATTTAAAACATGACAAGTTCTGTCATTATAAGAAAAGATATGATTCAGTAGGCAAGTACAGAATTTAGAGATTAAGCAATGCTGATATTTAGTGTAATATTGCCCTTTTGTGAAGAACTGGAAGCTCTTATTAACTTATAATAGTGGGGGGATATAGCAATACTGATTGTTGAATATTTTAATGTTACTTTCGTAGGCTGAGATATTTGCCAAAGTTCTTCAAAGTGATGAATATGAAGAAGTCGAAGACAAGACAGTAATGGCTATGGGAATTTTACATACCATTGATACTATCTTGACAGTTGTAGAAGATCACAAAGAGGTGGGATTTCTTCTCATTTTATGGTGTCATTTTGGTAACATTAGCTGAAATTTATATGATTTGTGGGCATGGATTTTTAAATCATGATTTAAAAAATTTCTATTTAGTTAAGTTGCTAGGTTTTAAAAATTGTCCTCAAATTGAAAAAGAAATTTTATTGATAAAACAACATATAAACATAAACATTCTTAACATATGAACATACCATACTTGGTGTACAATCGGTGGCTCATAATGTCATTACATAGTTATATATTCATTACCATGATCATTTCTTAGATCATTTGCATCATTCCAGAAAAAGAAATAAAAGAAAAAACTCATACATACCATATCCCTTACTCCTCCCTCTCATTCACCACTAGTATTTCAATCTAACCAATATATTGTCTTCAAATTTTAAAGACATTAAAATGATTGGGGGAGAGGAGGTGGATATTATATGTGCTCTTAAAGTATGGGGTATATCTCTCTGTAGTAAACTAAGTTAATTTACCACAGCTGCTATGTAGCAGGCTAGGTTTTTGGGGAATAGCAAATTGAGTAAGACATGAGCCCTGCCTTCTGGGAAGCTGGTCTAGTCTTCTTAGTAGAGAGTGACAAGCAGCCATAAGTCATATTAACAAATGTTAAGTAATAGAGTTCCTGAGAATGGAAGGAAAGAAGAGCTTAAAGACATCATCTTTCCTAAGCTGATTTCTAGAACAATATTGACATGAGTTTGTTAAGGGCTTTCATATCCATTATTTGGTATAATCTTAGTAAAGCCATCAAGAGATAGATAAAGCAGGATATTGTAGTCTTATTTTGTAGAAATGGAAAACAAGTTTCAGTAGGTTGAAGAGATTTGTCCATGGCCACAAAGCTTAAAAGTTATGGATTTGGGTTTGTAGCCAGATCATTCTGATGATGTAACAATTTATCTCCATTTAAAAACAGCCCTTCTCCTCCCCAAATGTCACCTAGCTAAGTATCATATGATTTCTCCTTAACTTCAATTAAATTTATGTTCGTTAACTTCTCTGAATGCAAATTGACTTGATGGCAACGACGGCAATTCTTGTTTTATGGAGCGAGGATTTAGGAAGTAGATGCTAGTTCTTTAAACAGTATTAAACACTGTGGCTGTCGATAAAAACCCTGTGTTTATCACATACCAGTAAAAATTACCAGATTCTTAAAAATGGTTGCGTATTTTTCTCCTGGACAAGTCTTCACCTCAAAGACTTAATGTGAATTTTTATTTCCATGTTCATTATTTATTTTTGTATCCTTGTTGAAACTGTATAGGCCTCTTGGTAACAGTGTGGTATTCCATATTAAATTGCAAGTATATTTAAGGATGATTCCTTGACCTTATATGTGGAATTTGTATTTTAGATTTGAAGAGAGGTTAGAAATTATCTAGAACAGTTTTCCCAAGTATGCATGTGTGAGACAGGCGAGCAGTCATGATAGAATGAGCAGTAGGATTAATAATTTTCTTTTTATTTTATTTTTTCTCTTGATATTAAATTTATTTTGAATTCAAATAATGTTAAAGAAGCAGTTGAAGTTATGATTATCAGGGGAGGCATGGGTTAAAATTTGAGAAGTATTACTCAAATCCAGTTTCCTTAAATATAGATGAAAAAATTTAAAAGGCTTTAACTCAGTGGCTTTACCAAGGTGGTAGGTAATTAGAAGCAAAACCAGGATTGGAATCTGGGTCTCCTGACTGCCTGTCCTATGATTTTGAATGCTGACTTATGAAAAGCAAGCTTTGAAAATAACTTTAAAGAAAAGAAAAGGAAAAACCATCCTGGTGCCTGCCCATGAAAAAAAAAAAAAAAAGAGGAAAAACCACATGTGTATGAATATGTAATGTATGAAAAGCAGAATTAGAGACCTAAAATAGATGACTTGAAATGTGCATCTTTGTTTGTTATAAATATATTAAATATTTTACCTATGTTGATAAATTCTTTAGACTAGGAAATTTTGGATCATTTGAACTTTAAGACGATAAGTTTAGTATTAAAAAATATAGTCCTGGAGTTGAAATAGGATATTTAGAAGAAAAATATAACCCATGATGGAAATTTAAAATATTTTACTTATTCAAAAATGGTATAATACAAGCAAGCATATGTTGAAAAATTCAAAAATTTAAAAGGTGGTAAGAGGTATTCAGTGAAATTTCACTTTCCTACTCAGCTCCATAGCCAGCTAATTACCCTCTGTATTAGTTAGGGTTCTCTAGAGAAACAGAATCAACAGGGAACACTTGCAAATATAAAATTTATAAAAGTGTCTCACGTGACTGCGGGAACGCAGAGTCCAAAATCCATAGGGCAGGCTGTGAAGCCGACGACTCCAATGGAGGGTCTGGATGAACTCCACAGGAGAGGCTCACCAGCCGAAGCAGGAATGGGGTCCTCCTTAAAAGGCTTCCCGTGATTAGATTTAGCATCACTAATTGTAGAAGATACTCCCCTTTGGCTGATTACAAATGGAATCAGCTGTGGATGCAGCTGACGTGCTCATGACCTAATCCTATGAAATGTCCTCATTGCAACAGACAGCCAGTACTTGCCCAATCAGATAAACAGGTACCACAACTTGGCCAAGTTGACACATGTCCCTAACCATGACACCCTCTTAGGGAACAGCCACTCTTACTAGGTTTTGTGTATCCTTCCAGAGATTTTTCTGTTAACATACAAACAAAAAAGTGTGTGTACCTTTCTTTCACAAAAACAATAGCACTCTATACTATACAGAGTTTCATCTGCTATTTTTTTACTTGATAAATCTTAGTGATTCTTCCACATTAATTAGTAAAGTTACATATCTTTAATGGTTGCATAGTATCTCCTTGAATGATGTCAAATTTATTTAACTAGTCCTCTGTTAATAGATATAATTTATTTAACCATTCCTTCTTAAATGGATGTTAGGTTATTACTTATCATGAACATTGCTGCAGTGAATGGACTTTCATGCATCATTTTGTACACGTAACAGAATGTCTGGAGGATTAATTCCTGAAATGGAATTGCTGAGTCAAAGGGTTTGTGTATTAGTGAGTTTGAAGGATATCGCTGACTTGTCTTTCATAGCATGTATCAATTTATATTCCCTAAATCAGTGTACAACACTGCCTCTCTCTCCAACCGCATGCTTTTTTTTTCTTTAATGCAGTGTTATTGAGATTTATTCACACACCACGTAAACCATCTAAATTATACAATCATTGGCTCACTGTATGTATCATCATGTAGTTGTGCATACATCCCCACGGTCAACTTTGGAACATTTTCATTACTCTGGAAAAGAAATAAAAAGAAAAAAGAAAACCCAAATCTTATACCCTGGAGCCCCCTCTATTATTGACCCCGTGGAATTGGTGTGGTACATTTGTTATTGTTGAGGAAAGACTACTAAGATATTTCTGTTAAGTATAGTCCATAGTTGCGATAGGTACATTTATTCCCATGTACCCCTCTGTTATTAACTCATTGTAATAGTGTTGTACGTTTGTTCTAGTTTATGAAAGAATGCATTTATAGTGCTACAATTAATCACAGTCATTGTCCGCCACAAGATTCAGTATGTTATACATTCCCATGTTCTAAACTCCATCTTTCTTTCTGGTGACATATATGACTCTAAACTTCCCATTCCCACCACATTCATAAACATTTCAGTAGTTAATTATTCTCACAATAACGTGCTACCATCACCTCTGTCCATTTCCAAGAGTTTATATTTTCAACCTAGTTAAACATTCTGCATATATTAAGCAACAGCTCCCCATTCTTTAGCCTCATTCAGTATCCTTGTAACCTAAGTGTTCCTATTTCTCCATGTCCTCTCCGACACTTATAGTTTCCTGTTTTCTTAATAGTGGCCATTCTAGTAGGTGTGAGATGTTATCTCATTGTGTTTTGTTTTGTTTTTTTTGCATGGGCAGGCACCAGAAATCAAACCTGGGTCTCCCACATGGTAGGCGAGAACTCTGCCTGCTGAGCCACCATGGCCCACCTCTCATTGTGGTTTTGATTTGTATTTCCCTAATAGCTAGTAAAGCCTAGCGTCTTTTCATGTACTCTTGGCCATTTGTAGTTCCTTTTTTGGGAAAGTGTCTATTCATGTCTTTTGCCCATTTTTTAATTGATCTGTTTGTCTTTTTATTATTGAGTTGGATTGCTTTATATATTCTGGATATTAAACCCTTATCAGATATGTGGTTTCCAAATATTTTTTCCTATTTAGTTGGTTCTTTTTTACCCTTTTAACAAAGTCCTTTGAAGCATAGAAGTATTTCATTTTGAAGAGTTCCCATTATTTGTTTTTTATTTCATTGCTTGTGCTTTGGGTGTAAAGTCTAAGAAACTACTGCCTATCACTGGATCTTGAAGATGTTTCCTTACATTTTCTTCTAGGAGTTTTATTGTAGTGGTTCTTACGTTTAGGTCTTTGATCCATTTTGAGTTACTTTTTGTATAGACAGTGAGATAGGGGTCCTTTTTATATTTTTGGATTGATATCCAGTGCTCCTGCACTATTATTTGAAAAGACTGTTCTGTCCCCGTTAAATGGACTTGTGTGCCTTGTCAAAAGTCAGTTGACCGTAGATCTAAGGGCCTATTTCTCAACTCTTAATTCAATTTCATTGTTTGATATGTCTGTCTCTATGCCAGTATCATGCTGTATTTTTTTTCTTTGCTCAGCTGAATTAAGTTTACTGATGAGCTATCAAGTAATTTTTCATCTCTGATATTTTCATCTCATGAGTTACTTCTAGCGTTTCTGTTTAACACTTATTTCACAGTTCCCTTCTTGCTGTGAAATTGCCCATATGTTCATGTATGCAGTCCACCTTTTCCGCTTAAAGGATGTGAGAACTTTTACATTTTTTCATGTGTTTTTTAAAATTTAAAAAATTTTTTAAAATTAATTTTTAAATAAAAAAATACAGCAAAACACATTCTTAACTTATGATCATTCCATTCTACATATATAATCAGTAATTCACAATATCATCACTTAGTCACATATTCATCATCATGATCATTTCTTAGAACATTTGCATCTATTCAGAAAAAGAAATAAAAAGACAACAGAAAAAAATTCATACATACCATACCCCTTACCTCTCCCTTTCATTGATCACTAACATTTCAATCTAAATTTATTTTAACTTTTGTTCCCCGTTATTTATTTTATTCCATATGTTTTACTCGTCTGTTGATAAGGTAGATAAAAGGAGCATCAGACACAAGGTTTTCACGATCACACAGTCATATTGTGAAAACTGTATCATTCATTATACAATCATCTTTAAGAAACATGGCTACTGGAACACAGCTCTACATTTTCAGGTAGTTCCCTCCAGCCTCTCCATTACATCTTGACTAACAAGGTGATATCTATTTAATGCGTAAGAATAACCTCCAGGATAACCTCTTGACTCTGTTTGGAATCTCTCAGCCATTGACACTTCATTTTGTCTCATTTTGCTCTTCCCCCTTTTGATCGAGAAGGTTTTCTCAGTCCCTTGATGTTGAGTCTCAGCTCATTCTAGGATTTCTGTCCCACGTTGCCAGGAAGGTCTGCACCCCTGGAAGTCATGTCCCACGAAGACAGAGGAAGGGCAGTGAGTTTGCTTGTCGTGTTGGCTAGAGAGAGAGGTCACATCTGAGCAACAGAAGAGGTTCTCTTGAGGGTGACTCTTAGGCCTAATTTTAAGTAGGCTTGACCTATCCTTTGTGGGGTTAAGTTTCATATGAACAAACTTCAAGATTGGGGGCTCAGCCTTTTGCTTTGGTTGTCCTCACTGCTTGTGAGAATATCAAGAATCCAACTTGGGAAAGTTGAATTTCCCCCCTTTCTCACCATTTTCCAAAGGGGACTTTGTAAATACTTTTTTATTCACTGTTCACATCACTCTGGGATTTATTGGGGCATCACTCTGGACAAACCAACAAAATCTCATGCCCTACTCACGGTTCCATGAACTTATGGTGTTCAATTAAGCTGTCTACATAAGTTATATTAGGAAATGTACTAGTCAAAATATAAATTTTAATACCATGCTGTTTTGACCCCATGTGGCTTCTTTTTCTTCTTCTTCTTTTTTTAATATTTTTATTGAGAAATCTTCACACACATACATTTCCTACATGGTGTACAATCAGTGACTCACAGTATCATCACATAATTGTGTATTCATCATCACGATAATTTTTTAGAATGTTTGCATCATTCCAGAAAAAGAAATAAAAAGAAAAAAGAAAAAACTCAGACATACTGTACCTCTTACCTCTCCCTCTCATTGACCACTAGTATTTCCATCTGCCCAGTTTATTTTACCCTTTGTCCCCTCTATTATTTTTTAATCCATTTGTTTTTACTCATCTGTCTATGCCCTGGATAGAAGGAGCATCAGACACAAGGTTTTCACAATCACACAGTCACATTGTAAAAGTTATATCTTAGTACAATTGTCTTCCATAATCAAGGCTACTGGAATACAGCTCAACAGTTTCATGTACTTGCAGTGACTCCATTACACCATAAAAAGAGATATCTGTAAATGTGTAAGAATAACTTTCAGGGTAACCTCTTGACTCTATTTGAAATCTCTCAGCCACTGAAACTTTATTTTGTCTCATTTCTCTCTTCCCCCTTTTGGTCAAGAAGGCTTTCTCAGTACCTTAATGCTGGGTCCTGGTTCATCCCTGGGTTTCTGTCCCACTTTGCCAGGGAGATTTACACTCCTGGGAGTCATGTCCCATGTAGGAGAGAGTGCAGTGACTTCACCTGCCGGGCTGGCTTAGAGAGAGAGAACACATCAGAGCAACGTAAGTTCTCTGAGGGTAACTCTTAGGCCTAATTTTAAGTAGGCTTAGCTATCCTTTACGGGAATAAGTTTCATAGGGGCGGACCCCAAGATTAAGTGCTCGGCCTATTGATTTGGGTGTCCCCACTGCTTGTGAGAATATCAGAAATTCTCCAAATGGGGAAGTTGAATATTTCCTCTTTTCTCCCCTGTCGCCTAAAGGGACTTTACAAATAGTTCTTTATTCACTGCTGTAATTACTCTGGGATATATTGACGCATCACACTAACCTGGACAAACCAACAAAATCTCATGCCCTATTCAAGATTCCATGTACTTATGGTGTTCAACTAAACTGACCTTGCAAGTTAAATTATAAAATGTAGTACCCCAAATATAAGTTTTGTACCAAATAAACATCTCTCCCTTTAGTCTTACTCAGAAGTTGAGGTTTTAAAATAAGGATGATATCATCCTTTATTCTGTATTCTGATTTACCTTAGTCCTATCCAGATCAGCTTCATTCATATCTCTACTTGAAACCTGATCATATTTTCAAGTTTTTACACACTTCTGTGTGGGGTGGTGACGTTCCTAGCTTCAGAGCTCTAACTCTTAGTCTCAGGTATTACATAAATACTGAAGTTTTTATGCCATTGTCACCATATTCTATGTGAAGACATTTCCTTTATTTTCACAAATAATCCATGCCCCTTTCCCAATCGGTAGAATTGATCTTAATGACATTTAGTATTCTAATCCAGGAACACAGAGCATCTTTCCTTTTATTTAGGTTTACTTTGATTTCTTTTAGCAATGTTTTGTAATTTTCTGTGTACAGGTCCTTTACATCCTTGGTTAAGTTAATTATTACTAGATATTTGTTTCTTTTAGTTGTTATTGTAAATAGAATTTTTTCCTTGATTATCTTTTTGGAAGGCTCCTTTAGAAACACCAGTGATTTTTGCATGTTTATCTTATATCCTGTCACTTTGCTGATCTTGTTTATTAGCTCTTGTAGTTTTGTGGTAGTTTTTCAAGATTTTCCAAATATAGGATCATGTCATTTGCAAACAGTGAAAATTCTACTTCTTCCTTTCCAATTTGAATGCCTTTCATTTATTTTTCTTGCCTCATTAATCAAAGTAAAACTTCAGGCACAATGTTGAATAGCATTAGTGACAGTGGCCATTGTTACCTTGTTACGGCTCTTACAAGGAAAGCTTCAGCCTTTCACCGTTGAGTAAGAGTGATATTATCTGTGACTTTTTCATTTATGCCCTATATCTTGTTGAGGGCATTTCCTTTGATCCCTACCCTCTGAAGTGTTTATATCAGGAAGAGACTCTGGAAGAAAAAAAAAAGAAGGGGTGCTATATTTTCTCAAGTCCCTTTTCTGTGTCAGTTGAGATGATGGCCTTTCCCTTCTGGTTTTTAATGTTGTGTATCACGTTAAGAGATTTTTTTTTTTGGGTTGAGCAGGCCTGGCATACCTGGAATAAAACCCACTTGGGGTCTTATATAATTCTTTTAATGTGCTATTGGATTCTGTTTGCAAGCATTTTGTTAAGGATTTTTGCATCTATAATCATTAGAGTGACTGGTGTGTAGTTTCTTTTCTTGTAGTACCTTTATCAGGCTTTGGTATTAGACTAATGTTGGCTTCATAGAATGAGTTAGTGGTCCCACTTCTTCAATTTGTTGAAAGTTTTTTTTTTTTTTAATTTCCAACTACATTAGTGTGTTAGTTAGATTCAGTTGTCAACTTGGCCAGGTGAGCATACCTAGTCTTGTTGCTGTGGACATAAGCCAACAGTACGTGAACCTCATCTGTTGCCAATTACATCTGCAGTCAGCTAGGAGGCGTGTCTGCTGCAATGAGTGATGTTTGGCTTAATTGGCTGGTGCTTAAATGAGAGAATGCAAGGTAGCACAGCTA